>VUQR01036147.1:4968-15584 GCA_015108515.1 Hemichromis elongatus
TTCCAGTTTCATCTTATCCTGAAGATTTAGGAACTTCAGGCTTTCCCTGCAGAAGACATACACGAGTTTTGATAGAAACCTTTTAGTTTTGGAAGGAGTCAGTTTGTACCTTTAATTTCTTATATTTCCAGAGGATCTCAGAGTACGGCTGCTGCTTTCCTCATAGAAAGGAGCCGTTTACATGCTTCAGGGTGTGAGTGAGGTGAGATGTTTCAGGCATGATCAGCTTCTCCTGAGAGGAGACCTGGGACCTGCTGGACAGATTATAACTGTGAGGATTCGAGGTCCGGGTGTCTCCACTTTGAATTTTGAAGATAACTCTAGATAAAAGTAGAAAATAGATTAAATTTAATGCAAATGTATGACATCATAATCCCAGAGGATATACAAGTGTTTCCCCTGAATATGACCTCCCTCCAGTCCAGACATCACGCGTGCGGTTCGTCTCTCTGAAGCCCCCCACCGCCACCTCCCTCCACACACACAGTGCAGGTTGTGGTGAGTCGCCTGCAGCGGTGGGACGGTGGGGGAGAGTTAGAGGGACGAATTACAAGCCAGAGCGTTTTTAATCAGTGAGATGTTTCCTGGAGGTGTTTCCTTCAATCACACGTTAGCAAATATTACAACTGCGCCGTTGGAAATGACTGTTGGACGTGTTGACGGTAAAGTTGAGACAGGCAGAGGGAGCTGGCTCAGGTGGTGCAGCGGGCTACCCACTAATTTCACATCTGGCAGTTTAATCTCTGTCAGCTCCTGCTGCCCGCTGGCCTTTGGGCAAGACACTGAACCAACCAACTTGCTTTCAGTGATGGAACCCCGTGTGCTCGCTGTCATCTGGATCCAACCAGGAGAGCAGGATTCATTTACACAACAAAACCTTGTCTTTCTGACCTGCAGCGTTCACAGTGTTCTCAGTTTGATCAATAAAAACTGCTGCGATGCCCAAACACTGATAACACAGTCTGCTATTTATACCTGGACAGGTGAAGTGTGAAACAGGAGGAGGAGCCAGGTGTAATCCTTACGGCTGGAGAGGAGCTGAGAGTAACTCATGTAATCAGCAAACAGGGCAGGTAACATTAAAATCCACCTGCAGACATAAATCCCGTCCGAGTGGAGCTTTGTTATCGTTACCTGGAGGCGTTTTCACCATCGCCCGTGTGGATGTCGGCTTAAAGCGGCACATAAATGAATAGAGATGAATCGTGATGGACTTATTAAATGGGGATCAGACGGAGGCAGGCTTATAGCTGCTGGATATCATTTAATGGTTTCCTGAAGTGAGACAAATAAAGGTGATTAATAACTGTCATCGGCAGCTTTAGCCGACTGAAGCAGGCTGTTTGCTTCGTGTTGTTCTGCTTCAGGGTGAAAACCTGCTGCTTGTAAAAGCTAATTTAGCGCCGAGGCCAGTTACTGTGACTGAACATCCATCATGGAGGAGAAAACCTTTCAAATTAAAATGCTGCTCTGATATTAATGTTTCATTTCTCCATAGGCAGCATTGTTTCTGTGAGGTCAACACAGATGTTTACCGTATGTTACATGAACAGCTCCGTCTCTGATAGCTCCAAACACTGGGACAAAGCCTGTAGATATGTGAAAGCTCAGTGTTGTAATTGGCTGTTTACAGCCACTGGAGCTGGTGAGATGCAGAGACTGGCCACACGAGTTAACTGTGTCTTTGGCTAAAAGCCAGAGGAGTAATCACCGTGTAGCAGACAGTGGTTTGAACACACTGGCACCGCTGTGAAGCTCAGACTGGATTTTTGCACCAACGGGGCGATTCCCAGATTTCTGTATCTCAGCATGGTGCTCTTTGTGTCCGCTGGACAAGCAGAAGGCAAATGGAGAAGTGTGACGTCTAAAAAACTATCTAGTTAATAAAAAAAGACCTGATACAGGTCCTGAGAGATTCACCGGACCTTCAGCTGACCCATCTACTGTTCACTGTTCACCCATCAGAAATGTTCTCAGTGGAAGACTCTCAGGAGCCGTTTTTAATGAAGAAGAAAAGCATTTTTTGGCATTTTTGGGTTAAATCATCATCAGTATCCACGGTAAAGAACCGGTTCTTAAATAGTGCTTCTCTGATCTACTTAAGTCCCGAAAGATTGATTCTGTTTATCTGCATGTAGAGTTTTCAGAGGGAGAAACGTTTCACATTATAAACAGCAGCTTTGCACAGTGACTGAAACCAGCACCTCTGACTGGCCTGTTTGTAATGTTGGAAAGCTGCAGTCAGCCGACACTGAAACGTTTCTCCCTATAAAAACTCTACATGCAGATAAACAGAATCAACTTTGTCGGACTTGCATACCTGGATAATTGAGCATGCATCAAGAGTGAAAGCATAGATAGAAACACAGCAGCGGATCACTATCAGTCATGGATGGGCCTCCCCAGAGCTCGGACCTCAGCCTTACTGAAGCACTGTGGGATCATCCTGACCGAGAACAGAACAACAGGCAGAAACAGCCCAAAAAGAAGCCTGGAGAAGTCCTGCTGAAGATCCTCACATGAAACCGCCTGAGAGAGTTCAGTCTGTGCTGAAGAATGTTAGCATTATACAAACAGGTTCATTAAATTGCTGCACCTGCTTCTCATGTTCCTGACAACAGAGAAATGAGAGTTGGCTCAAGATTTTTGCACAGTGCTGTTCATTGCTGAAGTTAAAACCTTTATAACCGCATTATGTTATAACCTGTGTTATAACATAATGAGTCCTAACGGCAATTCAATTCAATTTTATTTATACAGCACCAAGTCACAACAGTCACCTCAAGGTCCTTTATATCGTAAGCTAGACCCTACAATAATACATACAGAGAAAAACCCAACAATCACATGACCCCCTATGAGCACGCAGTTTGGCGACAGTGGGAAGGAAAAACTCCCTTTTAACAGGAACAGAACCAGGCTCAGGGAGGATGAGAGACAGAAGACATGCTGTGGAAGAGAGACGGAGATTAACAGGTATGACTCAGTGCTGAGAGGTCTGTTAATAAGTTAACGTTAAGTTAATAACAATAAGTTAATAAGTAAAGAAGAAACACCCAGTGCATCATGGGAATCCCTCAGTGCCCACGCCTAACTTAGTGGTAAAAACGTTAAAAAAAACAAACAGAGATGAAAGTAAACTTTATTTGAATACAGATGTGAAGCTATTTCACACAGAAGAATCACAACATGATTTAATTGCGTGACTGTGTTTCACATATTACAAAAAATGACTCATTTTACAATAAGTCATCAGAACATTATACAAAATGCTGAAGAAAGGAGAAATACTAACGATGAGTTAACTCCGAACTCAGGAACAAAATATTTAAACTCAGCAGGATGAGAAAGGAGCGAGCAGAGCCGGCGTCAGTGCTACGTGACACCGGCTCCCAGGTATCGACGGTAAAGGTGAGGCTGTTCTCCCACTCAGGACATCACAGCTCTCAGGATTGCAGTGATGAATCCTCTGAGCTGCTAATGTAGCTGAGTGAATGAAGCCGTGAGTGTGACAGCTCATTAAAACTCTCAGCGTGTCGCCTCTCAGGTAGATGAATAGAAAGCGCTGCGATCCCTTTTTTCTCTTTAATCCCGGATGGCTCTGCTAATTTGTGCGAAGAGGAGGTTTTTACACAGCTGCTGCCATCTCTGCTGCTGATCTTCAGTATAATGAGGAGGGAAGAAAATACACACACACAAATTTACACCCAGAGATAATCACGCTCACAGTGATGTGTGCATATAAAAGCAGATGCAGATTTAGCCACACTGATCTAATTTGCCCACACACTTGACTCCAGCTGTTCGCGTCCCATCCCTTCAGTAAACACGGACACGTTTTCACCAAAGTCGAGTAGTTCTTCAAAGCTTTGACGAGCGTTTGGGCTCATTATCGGCCGCAGGGCCAATCCTTCTCCGCAGAGAACAGAGGGTGCCTCTGAAGGAAGGTTAGATTTGAAGCTCTGTGCGGGTTTGATGTGGTGTTGTGTCGCCTTACACTCACTGTTTCTGTCATCAATCCCTAAGATTCATCAGTTTCCACGGTCCTCCGCCGTGAAACATCCACAGGAGTGTTTTTACTCGTTTCTGAGGACGTTCCTGATCTTCTGATGATGATGGTGCTCATGTTTGATCTGCCCATCAACACATTTTCATCCAGATAGTAGAAGTGCTCACTTGTTGCACAAGTTCTTCAGTGTTGTCTGTTTAAACCTGCAGAAGACAACCACACGTGGAACTTTTAAAGAGCCAACCACAAGCCGGATAGAGGAGAGCATCATAAAGTCTCGGCGAGCTGCGGGGAGCCGGTCTGTTCGGACCTGTTCCTGATGTTCATGCACTGAACCTTTGGGCCCAGCTGAGGTTCAGCTGGGCTGAGGAGCTCATCTGTGTGTGGATGATGACTTTAGACTCACACTGGTGGTTTGCAGCTGAGTGTTAAGTGTCAGGGATGGGAATCATCACCCACAAGTCTGATGGTTCTCAGGTGGGAGAATCAAAGGTAAAGTGCCCACTGTGGGCTGTGACACAGTGCAGCGGGACACTGAAAGATGTTTGTTGTAGCGAAGAGAGAACTGAGCATGAAGGCAGCGATGTAGACTTCACCAACGGCCTCGAGCTGGAGGCGAGCGTCCTCTGGGGGGCGTCTGGGCTCAGCCGTAGAGACACGGGGACGAGCTCATCCATTCAGGTGGAGCTCAGACTCGAGTTGGCCCCAGAGGAGCTGGTTGGATCAGTGAGACATTTATCAGCCAGGCGATTTGTTTTTCATTGTTCAGGTTTAGCCTCCAAAAATGACCTGATATAGTTTCTGTTAATCACGATCATCAGTTTTCAGCTGGACGCTCGATGCACAGATGTGCTTTTACCAGGTGAACCACTGAGCAGTCCATGAAATCCACCCGAGTGTGAGTGGAAGGAAACCGCTCCAGGAGCCCTGACCTCACCGATGTGCTGCGTTCTGACGGATGACGTGGAAACACAGGCAAACGTTTTAACATGTCAGAACTTTTCTAAATGCTGAAACGTTCTGAGTGTTTCCAGGTTTACGTGGCAGAGCTCCTGTCTAAACCCTCTGAGGACGCACTCAGAAAACAATGACTGTGTCCTCATAAAACTCTAATTGGTCCTCACAAAGATGGACGGGACACGCAGTAAATGGCCCACTTGTTCAGTTCCACTCCTGCATGAATATCTGAAAGGATTAAACCAGCAGAGTGGAACGTGAGACTGTGTGTGTTTGTAAAGTCATGCAGTTGTGCTCTTCCTCTCCGGCTCGCAGACTGTCAGCGCTCCTCTTCACCTCCTCCAATCTATTTTTCATGAACCCTGTCAAACTGTCCTGGATTCAGTCCGCCGTCTCTTCTCGTTTCCTTCCCGTTGCTCGTTCTGGTCCCGGCGCTGCCAGTCCGAGCTGTCCGCTGGGAGGACTCGTCAGGTGGACGGAGCCTCCAGCTGGGCCTTTCTTTGAAGTGCGGTACAGTGTGGTTTAACTCGGGCTCGACACATCCTCATGTTTATTTCATATCCTAACAGCGATGCTCTGAATTTACATATTAATGACACGAGCGTCTGCTTCCATCACATCACCAAACCGCCGCAGCATTTGTTTTATTTCGCTTTGAGTTTTAGTCAAGTTTATTTCTACAGTTTCAATGAACATGAATGATTTTTAAAAGCTGCACCGAAATAACATTTTTCTCTATTTGTGTCTCCTCGTCGTTTCCTTCAGTCTCTGCTGCCCAGAGAGACGCAGTAGAGACTTTAATAGAAAACACAGCGTGCTGAAATAAACCAGAAACATAATAATGTCAATACAGGAAATGATATTTGATGTAGTGCTTTGACAGACCTCCTCCCACCATGCATCGCTCGGAGCTCAGCTCCGGCTGATCCCGTGTTTGAATTTGCCGAACAAGCTGTGACCTAAAAACAACGAGAACAAAAAAAACAAGTTCACTTTGAAAGAATCTCCTTCAGTTCAAGGCAAAACATCCAATTAATTAGCAAACGGAAGCTTTGTGGGTTACAGTCGTGAACAGCAGGACACGGAAAGCGCAGCGATGTAATGAAGGTGGAGGCTGGCCTCGCATCATTCCCATGGACTCACTGCTTCTGTTTTTCTGTCCACTCAGTGCACCGTGTGGGACTGGGACTCAAACGGGAAGCACGACTACATCGGTGAGTTCGAGGCCACGTTCAAAGAGATGAGAGGCGCCATCGATGGACGCCAGGTGAGCTGCTGTCCTCTCAAACCTGAGCTGACCCGTTTGCCTCACAAGTCGCTGCAGGACAGCGACGTCACGACTGAAAGTATGACGACTGTTAAAGTTCAGCTCACGAAGCGTTTCCTTACTCCCGTGTGTCTGTTTGAATGGAGCTGTGTTTGCAGACTTTAACTTTTAATTATTAAAGGAATAATTCATATTTCAGCACTCGTCTTCTGAGCGCCGCTGTTTGAAGTGTGATGCATTCACTGACTGTTGTAATTGCTGGAAATGCTGAAGCGTCTGAAATGATTCAGCCGTGTTTTCTTTGATGACTGATTACCGTAAGTCAAATTAAATATGTGTGTATATTTATTAGAATTTTTCGAGTACATGACAATGATGATGTTTATTTTATAAAGCAAACTTTTGCTTCCTTATAAAACAAGTCTCACTTCTGATTCATTTGTAATAGTTCTCCCCTTATGAAGGACGGAGTTCAGGGGTCCTGAACCAGCCTGGGGCAGCAGCTCATGGTCGGGGGTACTGGAGGTACTGGGGGTACTGGTCCCACTGGTCCCTGCCCCAGTAATGGGGAAAACAAAGGGGAAAAATGGTGGTCACCTGTTTAATTTCAAACTTCTACTTGAAGCTCTGTTAGCTTACCCTGAATGACATCCAGACCGCTGGAGGCAACCCCTCAAATATCATCATCCTCACCATCAGTGAAAAAATACAAATCCTGCCTAATGAGTCAGAGCTTGGTTCCTGCTGGGAAGCAACCACTTCTTGGATTCTTGAAGATCCAGCTTTGACATGAAACGTGCCCAAACATGTCTTCAGACCACGGACACCCCGTGGTCCTGCTCTGGTGACCGCGGGGTGTCCCCTGATGGCAGTGGCCTCTTTCAGAAGGATCATTCTTAAAGTTTGAGGAACTGGATGAGAATTTAAAGGCGATGTGTTTAAATTCCTCTGATCTTAATCCAGTCAGACACCTGTTGGACAGTCCATGGAAGCTTCACCTCATAGCTCCCAAACATAAAGGGTGTCCAGGACACGTCAGAGTACTGTGCAGTCAACATCAGCAGGTTATTTAAATGTTTGATGCCTGACGTGTAGCCTGATCATGTCATATTGTGCACTCAGAAACCTCTAACCCAGCTCTTGTGCAGTTTCCCTGCTGCTGGAGCAGCTACAGTAGATCCACTTAATATTTAATTTGCTGTAAGAACGAGTGGCTGCGGTTGGGGCGGTTTGAGTCCTCTGCAAGCCGAACGCTGTCCTGAAGGAGAACGCTCCCCGTGAGGCAGGTATCTGTTCACCCTGTTTCTCCTTCAGCTGTTCAATCAATTTAATGGCTCAGTGAGAGTCAGACTGAGCGACACCACAGCTCACTCGCTGTGACACACCATTACAGTTACACGGTGAGACACATTCACTCACAGACTCTCCAGGAGACAGCGAGGCAGCCCTGCTGGAGTCTTATATGTTTGGCAGTTTAGGAGTGAATCACTGAATGTGTGAAAGCTGTGCAAGGGTCGGAAAGCCGGCCGGTGACAGCTTGAAGTCCACCTAATTTCTTTCAGACTTTCCATTCCCCATGTTCAGCTGGTGTTCATCTCGAGATTTTAATAAGATTTCCGGTTGTAGTTATGAGTTTTAGTTTTTCAGATGTGACAGAGACCAACGATTGCTGTAAAATAGAGTCAGCTGAAAACACAGTTAATGTGTGTGTAGCTTTATCAGTGCTCTGTTTTGATGGTTGCATTTTGCAGCCATCTTCTGTCATCTGCTCCCTCATCCACAGACGTGTTCCACAGCACAAGGATGCAGCAGGTGCCATCCTGATGCAGTCCTCTCCGGAGGCTTCCACACAATTTCCTCAAAAATTCCTCATCATTTCCCCCAAATAACCTCAGCTACGTGTCGATTCCAAGCATTTTACAGAAAACTCTTACGAGGTTTCATTCATAGGAAAGTAAACCATCAGAAGATGCCAGCAGCGTGGCGTATACAAACACAAGCCTGATTTTATTTTAGAGTTTTTTGTTTTATGTGATTTTTTTAACACGGTCAGCTTCATGAGGTCGTCAGACCGTCTCAGCTGGGTGGAGGTTCTGACGCAGCCCTCCGTCATTCTTCTTCTTCTTCTGGAGTCTGCTGGTCCCACTCAGCTCAGTCCTGATAGGATGGTGTCACTCTGCACAATGTTGTGGTGATGCCACACTAGCACATGTCTGTGAAGGTTCTCAGTCACCCAGGTCATCGTAGTCTTGGAAAGAAAGAATCACCTCGACGGGACAAAACTCGGCGGTACATCTGCATCTAGGGGTCAAACGTTCACATTTTGGACAGATTAGGTAGAGGATCAGTAGGAGGTCCGTGAGTCCATGGGACTCTCCACCAGCTGCTCTTAGAACTGAAGAAGCTCCTCGGATGAAACATCTTCATTAAACCTAAAGAAGTCCAGGTGCTTTCCGTTCCTAGCTCCTTAGACCACACTAGCACAGCTCTTCCTTCATGCTTCATGTTTAGAGAACAGATGACTGAATAATCGCCTTATTATTACAGATAAAACGGGGGAGTGAGAAACAGCCTGGGGGGTGGTGACCTGTAATGATGCCCTCTCTCGTGCTAAACACATTTGAACTGGGCAGGTTGAAGCAGAAAAGACCTGATCTCCGTTAGGTCCTGCAACCCCTGGTTTCCAGAAAAGCACCAATTAGCAGCGAGACCACCCTTTTAAAATGCTCCTTGGAGGCTGAAGTGCCTCAGAGGTTATTTAGGCAGAGAGCTAATGAAGATGCAGCTGTCGGGGAGAAAAGCTGCTGCAGAAAGGAGACGACCGCTAATTAAAGCGCTCTCCGACTGTCCGTTAACGCCGTTCTGCTTAAAGATGCTTTGGTTGTGAGTTTTCTCTGAAAATACCCTGGAGATGACAAGACACGGCTGAAAGGATGTGAACAATCAGAGGAATCCTCAGCAGAGCCAGAAGCTCAGCTGTCTCATTATTGATTACAAAGAGCTGAACACCCAGCCAGCTCAGACGTGTCTAATATTCTGTCTGTGGTCCTTGGATGGCATCATAGAAGGATATGACCACAGACCACACAGACAGAAAGCACGACCAAGACCTCGTCGTTTGGTTTGGAGGAGCCCATTTTGAATCCTCACCGTGAGCATTTTCACCACGACCGTGTTTTTGATTTTGGAGCCAGATGTGACTGTAAGTCGATGTGAACAGTTAATGCTAGCAAGCCAACCGGGCAAACTACCCTCATATCCTACACAGGTGGTAGTCACAGAGAGGGAGAGCTGTTAGAGAGAAATGACTTCCAAATAAAATATCACAAAATCTATTTGTCAGGTCTGCTGAGGCAGGAGAGGCTGGAGGGAGGAGAATGCAGAAACAAAAACCAAAACGGGGGTAAACGAAGCATTACATATCACCTGAAACATGAGAGGGAACACAGACAAGCCAGCGACGAGCAAAGGGAAACACATGATAAATACAGAGGAAAACGAAGGGAGACACAGCTGAGTCTAATCTGACACACAGAATACTCTAACACAGGACTGTCAAAGTAAAACAGGAAATAACACAGAAACCAAGATAGTTACACAGAACACAGCACAGGCGAGACTTCAAATCACCAAAAATACTAAAGAGTCACTAAAGGAGCGAGAAATACAACGAGATGACGAGAAACCACGAAATCACAGAACATTAAATAATCACAGACATAAACAGTGGGTCACCACACCCGCTCCCGTTACTATGGCAACCTTTCTATTGCTCTTGTACATATTTGTCCTGTCTGTTATTTGTATTTTGTATCTGCACAGTTAGTGTGGAGCACCCACAGTTTTACTGTACATTTACTATGACAGTAAAGGCCCGTCCTGACAGCAGCCATGTCATTAAAATGCTCCGACAGCTCAAACACAGTCCTGTGCTCCACTTCAGGTGAAGCTAGCAGACAGCTAGCAGCTACCTGTGTCACCATTCACCTGCCAGTCAAAGAGGCCACGCCCCTAACAATGCAACACTTAAATGATGTTGGACAAATTAAACAGGAGAGTCTACGAAGACCGACTCTCAGAACTCAGTGAACATCACAGGAACTGCAGTTTTATTGTTGAAGGAAAATTCCTGACTGCTGTTTGAATCTTTGAAAAGGACGTGCATTTATTTTCACCGTGAACGCCAAAACAGAAAACGTTTTCTCCATGCTGCTGTGATCGTGCACAGGAGGAGAACATGGTCACCTCCTACAGAGAGCACATAAAGAGCTGTGCTTTCATTCCCACCGCGAAGCCTCCACTCTCGCTCTCTCCTTTTCTCTCTTTTAAAAATATAATGTATTTATTGGCCTCTTTTCTCAGCTGGCAGCCTCCTCCTGGCCG
>VUQR01036149.1:3627-22354 GCA_015108515.1 Hemichromis elongatus
AATTGCAAAAATTACATTTTAACAATTGATTTTATCTACTGTTCCTCTTTAACTACTGCTTCTTTCTTCCTATTGAAATTCATGATTTTTTTTTTTTTTTTTTTTTTTTTTTTTTTTTTTATATTTTTTTTTTTTTTTTTTTTTTTTTTTTTTTTTTTTTTAAAAAATTTTTTTTTTTTTTTTTTTTTTTTTTAAATGAAGTGTGTATTTGTGTTATGTATTCTCAGGAGGTGAACAACATACTTGAGCTAATATATGACTTTCCCTGGTCAAATGTGGGACGTCTCACCTTCCTGGTAAGCATGCAGCTCATTTTCTCTGTTAAGAAGAAGTAGAATTCTTGTAATTATTTAATGGACACTAGCTTTTTAACCTGTGTATAATATGTTAATATCATTCAGGGTAAGAAATTTGAGATCCAGCCGGATGGCTTGCCATCCGCCAGGAAGCTGGTTTACTACACTGGTTCATCTTTCCGCTCTCGCCACCTCCTCTTGCACCTGAGCAACAGTCATCAGCTCTACCTCAGCCTCCAGCCTGCCCTCAAACACCTACACCAGCTGGAGGAGAGCAAAGGTAGGAGAGGGAGAAGTATGTCAAAGAATAAGAAAACTAACGGAGCACAGTTTGGCTGGTGGCTCCTTGTAGTCACGTTAGCTTCTGGAAGTTAATTGTAATAATCACATGTAACAATTCAACTAGTAAACATGTTTGCACTTTTGTGACGCCTTTTTTTTTTTCTTTTTTCTTTTAGAGAAGCAGCATTACAGAGAGTCCTACATCAGTGATGATCTGGATTTGGATCCTCAAGGCAGTGAAGGCAGCCCTGGTCTCTCCCGACACTCTACCAGCAGCTCTGGAATCGAGGCGGACGCTCGCCAACACAGCATCTGCGCAGAGATGGTCTCCATGGGGGACGAAGGTCATCGGCAAGCTGAGAAGTGTTTCAGCTCAGCAGCCAGCCGAGGCAGCTCCTGTACATCAGGATTTGACACGAGCAGCAAAGCACGAATAGAAGATGAAGGCTGGCAAGAGGAAGGTGAGACCATTCTTAAATGAAACCTTTAAACAGGATTTGTTCGTCCCTTTGCAGATATTTCTGAATTAAACCAATGCTTGCAGTCTGCCAGCCTGATCTAGCAGCATTGTTACTCTTAAATATGGTGTAATGCTCAGCATTTCATTCAAAGTTGCATGCTGGTAGTGTGATCCTAGGACTACAGAATGTGAAATTTAAATGTTAAATATTGACTTTGCATGTATAAAACTGGCTAAGCATGTGCTTTGCATCGTTGCTGTGTGTCTTTCATCTGGTCAGAAATTTAAATGGTGCTAATAGAAATGTGGCTACTTGTACCGGGATAATTGAACAGCACATTGTTGGCTATGCAAAACATTCCTCAGTAAACATTTGGTTTTGTCATTTAAATATTTGTGCTTTGTTTTTTTAAAAAGCATTACAATGTCCTATGTGAAATTGATAAGTGGCTGCAGCTGATGAGTCTTTGCCTCCTCCTTTTCTTCCTTTTTATTTATTTTTTTTAATGAAATTTTCTTTAAAGTAAATATGTTAGCATTACGTTAGCAGATTAATCAAAAAAGGATATTGTGCTTTTCTGTTTTTCTGCTTTTTTTTCTGAAATGGATTGCAATATTTAGCATTAATAATGTCATTCAGTTAAAGAGCTTGTGCACATTGGTGGATTAACTATTACAGAAAGATGAGAAATTATCTTACTGTTAAATTAGGGTAACTGTGGTATAAACCTTTCATTTGGTGGTGGTTGTCTAAAAAGACTTTATGGCCTTTTATAAGGACAGGAAAGCTGGCAGAGACAACAGGGCGATGATGCACATTAAAAGACCTGGGTCAGGTTAAAAACCTAAAACCTTTTTTTTTCTTTTTTCTTTCTCTCTCTTTTTTGTTCAGAGATCAAGACCAGGGTCCAAAGTCCGGACGAGGCTCTCGTGGATGATCCTGATGAGATGTTCCAGCTGGCTGATCTTCTGGAAGGAGTTTCAGTGGATTGTGGAGAACTCTGTTCAAAGAATCATTCACCAGGTATAAATTAAACCCTGCAAACAGATTGGGGGGTTTGTTTGTTTGTTTTAGTTATTAATCATATGCTGTGTGTTCCACAGAAAACACAGGCTGTGCTCTACATGGTGATAAAGATGCTGGGAAATTATATAACAAGGATATGTTAAAACAGGTAGGTCATATTTTCGTTCCCTGGTTGCTTGCCTTGGCCTCTTTGATGCATTGGCTTACTTTTTGTTCTCAAATCTTTTAGGTTCTGAAATCTAGAGAGCAAGTTTGCGTGGATCGGCACAGCCACAGTCTAGATGATGTCCGCGTCGTCCCTCCTCCACCACCCCTGGGGATGGCAGTGCCACCTGATTCTTGTCACAGCTTCACCTTTGGACTACCAGATGCCTCAGCAAACACAAAGACCACTGTTGATCACAGTTATTACGCCTTCTTGCACTGCGAGCCAAATGCTACCTTCAATGGCCGCAGGTCCAACAACTGCCTCTCCCTGGACTTGTTGGGCGATGAACAGTTCATGGAATACATATTTTGAACACATCAAGTGCTGACGAGTATACCTGTCGTCGTCCTCCTCTGTACAGTGCAACTTAACTCACAGGTTGCCAGCACATGTTTTTTCTGTAAAGATGGATGCTTCAAACAGCATCCTCCTTTTAAAAGCTGTGGGTTACTTACTTACGGCACCATTTGATGTAGTAAACAGTTCATATTTATTAATGTTGTATATTGTGTGTATATATTACTTGCACTATTTTATTACATTTCAGCTTTTCTAAAACTGAAAAATACCTAATCAAGTTTGTCTTTTGTAAATTTCACACTGTTTAAACATTTCCTGAAGTGGCAGATATAAGGGGCATAAATATTTGATGGTGAAATTTTACAGCCATGCGGTTGTTTTCTGCATTTGACAGCCATAAGACATGATTTGCATCCCTCTCTGTATGTAAATTGTTTTATCTATAGCCATGTTTGAGCTCTGATTTGTTTTATCTTTTTTATTATTTTATAACGCACTCTTTTGTATAGTGTGCACTGCCATGTCTTTTACAGCTTTGTAACTACTGATGTGGAAACTTCTTTACAGCTGTCAGTGTATTCAGCCAAAGCTTTCCCAATCCGTTTGCCTTCTGTTGTGATGATTGCTATAGAAAAGTTATATTTGTGAAACACTGTCAATAAATGTATAATGTATCTACAGTATTTTTGTATTATGTAACCCATGAACAAAGAGCATGTTTAGTTTTTTTTCCCCCTATATTTTTATTTTTTGCCTTTTTTTTATTATTGTGTTTAAATGAACTGTTGTATTTAGCCTGTATGAGGTTCCCAGTCGTTAAACACAAACTTTGACTAAATGCTAGTAAAATGAACAAGTATAAAGTCAATGTCATATTTTTAAAAACACTGTTTTTTATAATGGTGAAAATAAATTTTTTATGCTCTCAAAAGAAACCAAGACTTTTTCTTTGAACTGTGTGACCGATATGCTATTAATTTTCAACTTAAATTTGAGCCGTTTGCCAATTTTTTTTCCTGCCTTACATTTCTCGCGAGAGTTTGGGGATTACGTTTGCGGAAGTTTACGTTCTGTTTTACTAAAACGTGCTGCTGGTGAGTAGCAGCTCGCTTGCTATGCTCACACCTAAAAATTTTAGACAATGTATTCCGCTTTAATTAACGCGGTGTTATCCAGCTCCCCTGACTACGACCTTCTGTTTGAATCTCTTTCCTGGCCGAGTGAATCGTGGCCGGAGACGGAGCGGGTGGAGGCGCTGGCAGCTTTCATTGAGGGACTCGGTCCGCTTTTGACCGAGCCGGACTCGACCTCGTTTCCAAGTGCAAAGAGACTTTGTGTTTTAGATAAAGTTGAGTCGGTCCTTTGGACCAAGTGTCTGCCTTTCCTCTCCAGAATATCGGCTGAGGCAGGTGAAGGTGTGCGCTGCAGGGAGAGCACAGCAGCTGCGTGCAGACTGCTGAGTGTGTGTGTGCCTCTCTGTAACGAGGCTGTGTGCAGGCGAGCCTGTCAGTCCATCTTGCCCTCACTTCATCTGTCAGAGGAAGAGCTGCCTTCTCCGGGAAGACTTAGTGTGGAGGTTGCGAGTGAAGTCGTAGCTGCTCTTCTGCCGTTTGTGGCAGAAGATGAACAGCTCACACACACCACCTTGTCTTCTTGTCTCTCCTCCATCAGGACACTCCCTGATGCACTGGTCACCAAGCCAGTCAGGGTTATCTTAACTCTGCTGAACTGCCTCAGCGGTACGCGGTTAAAAAGCATCCTCAAGCTGATCCTGGATGATCTGAGCAGCTGGCACTCCATCGACCGCACTTCTGCTGTTACAGAGCGAACTCTGCTCTGTTTGACAACCCTGTCAGACCACCTCCTTAAACCTCACCCACACCACCCTTCCTCCTCCTCCTCCTCCAGCTGCTGTGACCCCGACCCTCGTCTGTCCCTTCAGTTCTGGAGGATGGTTCAGGATGGACTGATCCACAGAGACAGCGTGTCACGAAAGAGAGCACTGTTCCTGCTGAAAAGGTGTGCAGCCCTGTCTGAGGAGGATGGATTAGACTGTCCTCTTTCTGCAACAAGGGAAGGTAAAAAGCACTGAAAGCAGAGGCCAGTTTTAGGTTTACTGTTATTTTATGGCTTATCAGACAAACGTTTTTTTCTACACTCTTTCAGATGAGAACTTGTTTAAATGGGCTTCCAGCAAGAGCAAGCTGCTCAGAGAGTTCTGGGAGGATTACGTATTGGTGATGGAGACTCTGGAAGAAAACCAAGTAGGATATCCTGCAACTGCTTTTTCCATGGGAGGTGTCTCGATACATCTGCTGTACTGTTCCTCCTCTCTTCTTCCTCTGCAGATTCACGTGGTCCGGCCAGTTTTAAACAGGATAGACACACTGATCCAAACAACAGCAAATGATGATCAAGGCAAGGAAAAAACATTAGCTTTGAATACTTCAGATTTTAAGAATTAGATACAATGCCGCGAGTCATCCAGCTTATTAGGCCTCTGTGAGTGAAAGGGCTGAACTGATTATATCTTGTCTTCTTGCAGCCAATTTCAATAAAAACGGTTTTCAGAAGTGCATAAGTCAAGTAGAAAGACCCTTGGTCAGCTTTTTCTAACTTTAGTTCTTTGAAGAGTAAAGTAACTCAGTATGAAAGTTGCTCAGAGTGGTAGTTTGTGTTTCTAATGCTTCAGGTCAAGGACTCTTGCACCCCTCCTGGCTGCTGTGTGTGTACCAGCGCATGTTCCACAGTGAGAATAAATCCTTAATGAGAGAAGGAGTGTGTCATCTGCTTGAGCTCCGGGTTCTCCAGCAGCCGACTTTTGCTTTGGCCTTTTCTCAGGTACAGACTAAATTTGTGTCTTGGCTCTCGGTCGTTTTCATTCGGTGCATTCGTCCATTAACGTTTCCCCTTCTGTTGCTTTGCTCTTAAGTTCATCGTTGGCCCCTTTATGGATGTTCTCTCTGAAACATCCCTCTTCCACAGGTAAGAATTTAAAATTCATTAACAATTGGAAATAATAGTAGTACAGGGATTATTATACTAAGTATTGCTTTGAAATAGCCTTAGTAAACCGAGCTTCTTTCCACATACAGGTCAGTTGGTCAGAGTGTAGGAGACTGTCCCGATCTGGGGGTTAAACTCGAAGTCTTTCTGGCTACCTTCTTCAGTAGCCTGCCACCAGAGCATAGAGGTACAGAACAGAAGCCACAGCGAACACTTGTGAACAAAGTCCTATCACAGCTCACGGTTAAATTGCTAAACCCACCTCTGACTGCTGTGTTCACATTGTAGGTTGTGTTTTGCTGCAGCTGATTCAGCAGCTGGGCTCTAAACACTGGTGTGCAGTTCCCCTGCTCTTCCTCTGTCGGGCCCTGTCCAAACTTCCCCCAAGTCCACTGCTGGAGACCAGTGGGCTCTCTGCTCTGAGGTAACTTAAAGTGGTGACACATACTGTGTCGAAGCTGGTGACGCCTAATAAAGTGGTCAATGCTTGTCTTTTACCTGTACAGGGATGTCCTGCGCTGCACCATGATCACTCATCAAGTCCTTTTAAGAGGAGCAGCCCAGTGCTTCCTGCTTAACAGTGCCCTCTCTCTCACAGTTGTGGTAAGACAGGAACGCAGTGCAAAATACTGGACACTTTATTAGGTACATCTTCCAAGTAGTGAGTTGAGTTCAAGCCTTTTTACCTTCTAGGACCAAAAAGTCAGATTTTTTTGGTCCATATTGCCATGACAGCATCACATAGTTGCATTTACTCTTTTTGATCTCATCTACTAGATTTTCGATTTTCTGTAAGACTTTAGCTTAAGTTATTCAGTCCAATAGCTGAGCTTTTGTGCTTTTTTTTTTTTCTTTTCAGAGTGAAGTTACTCTCGATGATGTTTTTAGCTTCCTGACGCATTTCCGTGCAGACGAGTCACTGTGTAGAGGGACGCAGCTTTGGAAGCAGGTATGCTATATCAACAACGGAACATGATTCAGATGGCCCACTGCGATTGCCTAATCATTATCCTACATGTTGGGGCATCACTGCAGTTGTGTGCTTGGCTGTTGGAAAATGAAGGCAGTTTCAAGCCCAGGATTACAGATGAAGATTGCTCTCATGCTTCCACGAGTAAGGAAACTGTAAGAGCTTATGTTCAAGGCGAAATAGCCTCCTATCTTCGAGTCCCAGCTAGCACAGGTGAGTCTGAAGCGATACAGTCGCTGGAGAACTGCTGTATCTCCTGATTTGATGTGTGTGTGTATTTTAAGGCTTTTTATTTTCTCCCCAGGTCAAACTGAGAGGTTACCTGACCCCAGAGAAGCCGATAAGTTGGCCAGAGCTATTCTGCTGTGTGTGGACATGGAGAAGAGTCGATCTGGGGCAGAGATCAGCAACACCCTGGAGTCACTGTTATCTCCACTGCTGGAGACCCTAAGCAGAGTCAGCACCAATATCTACTTGCCTCAGCGTAAGAGTGACAAGAGCCTGCAGCTTGTGATCAGACTGTTGCAGCTCGGAGAAATCCCAAGGACTCAACACGACGGAGCGGAGCAAGGTTTGTAAGGATAGCACTGAATTATTGTCTGAGCTGTTCCAGCTGATTTTTTTTTTTTTTTAAATGTCACGTTTTCATCCATTTATTTGATGGTTAGGCATCTCCATATTTTATCTTTTTCTTTCATCTATAGGTGACATTTATGACATCAGATTAAAGTGGGCTGTATGTGGCGTGCGATGTGAAATGAGTTTAATATCACTGCCTTTGATTATTAAGCAGTTTTTCCCCAGTACACCTGCTACCTTTACTAGGAAACATTGGACATTTATATTGATTTATAATTTGATTTGATTTTATTATTTATTATTTATTTAATTTTTTATTTTATTTGGAGTATTTTGGCCAGAACGTCGCTGTCATGTTCATTACCTTCCACCTCTCTCTGTATTTCACAGGGGACAGTGTGATGGTAACTGTTGAGATGGCGATTTTAAGGCTTCTTGACCCCATTCAGGAGTTCATCTTTAGGCGGCTGTGTGGGGAATTGCAGGAGGTATTTAACAAGTCAAGCAGGCCAGTTTCAGTCCAATTACACAGATGCCCCTGGTGGACAAATCTGACATCTACACGCGTTGTCTTTTTTTTGTTTTTTTTAAACAGGTGTTTGATATCGAGCGAGCAGAGCTCTATCTTTATGTCCTGAAGCAGCTGGTTGTCATGTGTCGCTCTATGCCACAATACCACAACAAGATTCCCCACAGTGGTTTCTCTAAACTGATAAAGTACGGCCTCACAGTCCTGCAAGAACCAAACCAACAGGTACCAACCTAAACATTAATGTGTCTCTCTTTAGGCGGGGTTTTCTGTCACCACTTTGAGTGTTTCACTGATTGTTGTTGCCAGATCCCCTCTTTAGCATACCAGGTAACTAGAGCAGTTTCTATGGCATCCCTGGCCATGGTGTGTAGTCTTATGGAGCAAGAAGAGATTGACAAGCGACCAGAGACAGTTTCTGCTCTGAAATCACTGAATGAATACTTCTACAGTCCAGAGCTGTCGCCCACACATAGTCAGACATCTCTAAGAAATGTCAATCAACGTCTGCTGAAACCAGAGATAATAGACTGGTTAGTGGAACCCTTTTTTTAACTAAACTAATATGTTTATCCTAACTAAACACTTTAATTCAGATGAATATAAGTTCTCGGCTGGCGTAACGAGGGATGAGCCTGTTTCTTCTTTCGGTAGTGATCTGGAAGTTCAAGATCTGCTACAGGACTGGGGACGCTTCTCTGCCAACTTTATGCGAGACCAGTGGATTTGTCTGAATTTCCTGATTAAGGTTTTTGGGATTCCCGAGTCTTTAGAAGCAGCCGAGACTATCAAGGCTGCTTTGAGTTGCAGTGTGGAGGCCCTGGCTCTCCTGCCCAGTGACTTGGTGCTCCCTGTGCTCACCTTTATGGAGACACTCCTGCCGCAAGTGAGGCTCAGTTCATTTCAGTCATTTTTCTTCTACTTATTATGTGAATAATTTTTTGTAAACTAAGTGCCAATGAAGCGAGTTCCTCATGGTGTGTCTGTTGTGGTGACATTTGATTGCAGTTAGTGCGTGATGAAGAGGCCCTGTGTGTGGATGCTGTGAGTCTGAGCTGGGAGCTGGTGCAAGGCCTGAGCACTAATGCCAGTGACTTCTGGCCAGCCCTTAAAGGCTTCATCTCCATGGCTTTTCACCATAAACTGCTTCAGCTGACGCACGCTCAGTCGCCGACCCTGACCGCCACTTTGAAACAGGTGATTCACCTCACAGTAAGAAAGGAAGCGGGACAGAAATTTAAACATGTATTTTTGAATAACTAAATATTGTTTAGTTATGTTTTTGTTTTTAGATCGCCAGTGATCTGATGGAGTTGTCTCAGTCAAAGAGTGGAGTTTTTGGCGTGCTGCTTCAACACTGCTGCCAGATGTGGCTGCCTGCAGGTGGAGGCAGCAGTGACCTGGCTGACACGGTGTTTTCTAGTATTTTCAACCACATCAGCATAATTACAGAAGCTTGTGTTTACGGCCCAGTGTTCAGGAGAGATCAACGGTAAGGCTCAGCAGCGTTTCTCAACATTAATTTAGTAGCTTCTCAGAGCAGTTTTAACTATTTAATCATGCTCTTTCCAAGACTCGTCCAGGATGTCCAAATATATGTGGAACAACTTGGTGATAAGTGTGCAGCTAATGTCGCAGTAACAAGGTGAACAATTCGGTGAAAACTCACTTCTTATAGATGTCATTTAAAATAGGGCCACTAGAGGTCTCTCTTGCTTTGTGAGTGTTTCTCCAGCTGAACTACTGTTTTTATTTTCCAGCGATAACAGAGACGATCAGTTGCCTCGGACATGTGTTCTGGCGTTCCTCTGCCACCTGGATTCTTCTGATCTCCAGCATCAAAGACTAATGGAGGAACTAGTAATGGAGCTGTTGAAAAGGGTGCGTTTAAGGTTTCTTTTGGAAGACAGTTTAACATTTTGGCCTTGTCAGGTTCTGAGATTGTCCACAGCAGTTTTGTTTTTTTTTGTTTGTTTTTTTTTTTGTGGTGTGATGGGTCTCCAGATCTACATGAATTGCAGCGATCAAACTTCCAAAGGGGATCGTTGTACGATAGTTTACTCTTTATCCATCACTTGTTTTAAAGTTGTGACTGGTTGGAAATCACAAACGTATGCAAAATAATATATACAGGAGTTAAACGCTTCACACAGCTTTCAAAGAAGATCAGAATGTAGAATAATTTTTAGCTGAACGACCGAGGAGCTTATTCTATGGTGAGGATTTGTTGTCTGTCTGTCCTTTCACAGTTCACAAGAATCGTTTGTTATCCCAGTTTTGGTCATAATTTAATCAAAGTTACACATGATGATCACCCAAATTCTGCTCAAGATCAAGGTAACACTTGTCGTTTTACAGGCAATAACCTGGGAATTGCGATGGATCGTGGACCAGATGATCCAGTTAAATAAATGACGAAGTAGCAGTTACAGCTACTTCACATCCTTTTCCATGATTTTTGTTTCATTTCTCCAGGATAATGATATATCAAGGTCAAAAGTGCGTTACTACAGCAACTCCCTGCAACATCGTGTTAAAAACAGAGTATGGCAAACACTGCTGCTGTTGCTGCCCAAACTCAGAGAGGTATGACAGTCACACTCTTACCACACTTAAATCTTACAGGACTGGCTGCTCCTCTCTGTGACTGACTGCGCTTTCCTTTGCAGGAGTTTGTTGCCACGTTGTGGGGTCGTGTGTTTGAAGCAGGATTTTGCAGTAACCAGGCTTCTGTCAAGTACCTGATCGAGTGGATGATGATTCTGATCCTTGTCCGATATCCACAGCACACTGACAGCTTTTGGTCCTGCTTCAGCCTGGTGAGCTTCAGCTCTTTCAAACTGCAGTGAATGGTTTTTATTTCTAAATCAAAAATATTAACCACTTCCTGTGCTTGTTTCTGTGCAGGATCATGAAAAGACTAAGACGAGCGTCTGCACTTTCTTATCCGTTCTTGTACATTTCAGTGTCATCTTTCCTAATCTTAAAGAAAAGGTAGCATCTCTGATCCTTTTTTTTTCCCACCCAGACAGTTTTTTTTTTGTTTTTTTTATCAACTCCGAGTATTCACATTATGTCTTTTCTTTTGTTTCTTAAGGGGGCGCAGTTGCGAAAAGCGCTAGACGTCATCCTGCAGTCGTGTTTTAACCATAACTTCAGTGTGCGCCTGTACGCCTTACTGGCTCTGAAAAGGGTGTGGAGCCTGGCGGAAAACCATGTGGAAGAGGCAGATGGTTTGGGGGGGCTTTCCTCTGTGATCAAGGCCTGTCTGAACCAAGCTGAAGCCATGCAGAGCACTGGGTGAGAGCAGAGCAGTTCAAATGTCGGCAAGGTTTTGTTCTTTGCATTAGGATAATATGTTTTAGTACAAATTTGCTGTCTCACATGTAGAAATGCCAACAAAAACTGGACCAGGATTCAGGAGCACTTCTTCTTTGGTGCCTTTCATCCAATCAGGGATTACAGTATTGAGGTACACTATTCTGCAATTAAATCCTGTTAAGATACAGTAACACAGTTTAACATGCTTGTTTTCTTTCTTATTTCACTTTCCTAGACGATATTCTGTACGTTTCCCAGTCTGTCTGAGTTGGCTGATGATGAGTGGATACCACCCTGGAAATTTGAGAAACTCTCATATTTCTCAGAAGGTCCATCTTTGCCTTTGAGAAATCCTGCTCCTGATCTGAACCAGCTTCAACCTGGAGACTGGATCCAGCAAGACAGAAGTACAGCAGCAGTAGTAGTAGCACTAGTACCTCTCTTAATCAGCAGCCAGTGATAAGGTTTCTCTTACTGATCGTCATGGCTTTATGTCTTCCAGGTGAGCAGGATAAGGAGGAACGCTGGGCTGAGGTGCAGAAGAAGATCACGCCCTGGAGATTGGGCATCGAGGAGCAGGAGCTTGAACTTCAGCTGGTTCCACCACAGAGGGCTGCTAGACTGGGAAAACTGCACGGTGCTTTGCTGGTTGTGGCCTCGCTTATCGACAAGCCCACCAATCTAGGAGGTCAGGAGCACCACAGATCAGTTTATTTTGGCCGTTTGTGTTTACTAGTACAGGTTATGTTTGGGGAGCGAGTAAGCAGGGTTTGTTTTCATTACCTACAATTTACAGATGGCCCCTGAACACCTCACATGTAGACAGTAGCTAGGCATAAAAGACAGCTATAAACATAGCACTTCCCCGGATCTCTGCTTTCAGTTGTACCTTGTGTGGAAGCCCCTCCCCCTGCACAGACCCCTTACACAATATGAGTGTATTTCTGTTTCGTAACGATGATACAGAAGAACAGAGGGACACATCCATTTGAACCATCTTATCTGGTTTTACACGGTTTTACACCAGCCTTCATCAAACACATAATATATGTTCTCTGGAAGTGTACTCGAGTGCTGTTGTCTCAGGTGATAAGGCACGAACACAATGAGAATTTGTTTATAGAAGAAAACGATTTTTTTTTAAGTCAATATTGATACTGTGTAATGCAAGAAAGACTGTCAGCCTGGTCCGTCTGTAAATGTTTTACTTTGAATCCCAGACTCAATTGCCAGTGCGTCTCTTTGTACATGCAGTGGTGCACTAGGAAACCCAAAACTAGAACATTATCTTTAACCTCCCGTGCTTTGGATGTCATGGAGCATTTTTATTAAAAAACAAACAAACACCCAAATCAAACACACATTAATCTGGATCTGTCTTTGTCGCTGCAGGTCTCTGCCGGACTTGTGAAATATTCGGTGCCAGCGCTCTGGTTCTGGATAGCCTCCGCCACGTTAATGACAAAAACTTCCAGTCCCTAAGTGTCTCCGCTGAGCTGTGGCTTCCTTTGTTAGAGGTGATGTGCATAAAATCAACATATTTCAACGATCGGGAGCACACATGGTTAGACTAAGGTTAATATAGATTGTCAGGATCACACACACACAAAGAATATCCAGTGAATGAATGAATATAGAGGCCTTTTTAATGCATGTATTTTATTTAAACAGTGGTTCACCAAACTCTGACAGAGCTACTCTATATAAACACATACATGTTTTGTGAGTGAGTAGTAACTTCTAGGGTCAGTGTAATAAAATGTGACTGACTACGGGGAAAGCAGTGAGTCGAGTGATAAGGTGGTAAATCTTATCGAAAAATCCTGAAGAAACTGAAGTCCAGGTTGCTTTTGATGGCAACCCAGCACAATGTGTGACTAGAACGCAGTGAAAGCTCTAAGGTAAAAACACTGTGTATACATGCAGACCGTTTGTAATCATTAACCTCCTAGTTGCCTTATGATGGGTTTTGGGGGGTTTGAGCAGCAAAAGTGGAGACTGTCACAGATAAATTAATACGATTCCCTGGAGGAAGCAATATTTGGACTTTTGCTGTAAATTAAAATTGCTCGATCATTCTCAGCACGAGTGTCTGTGATCTTTACTGTAGAACCTGTGAATATGTGCACAGCAGTGGTTTGCTTGTAAAAAAAGTGAAGTAAGTTCCTACTAAATCTTCGGGGCCAGCTTTATAAATTGCACAAAGCTCTTCTCAGAGAGGATGCAGTATTGATCCTGCTCCTGGGATGCTGTTCAAGTGATAGAAACTCACGTTCTACACTGAGTCTGTTTAAGATTTGTATGCAAGTTGGCCCTCCAGACCAATTTAACCTCTGGTATTAATGTAAAAGCCAAGTGCTTTCAGTTTAATTCCAGGAAAATGGTGCATTTCCACAGGAGAACTTAAATTGGTCTGAAACATCTTTTAATCCACTGTAAGGAGCAGAAAAATCTGCTGTTGATATCGCAGTGTGATAGTCTGTAACAGAAGGGGTCCGTCCTTTAAATATACATGGATGGCTTATCACATCTTGATTGTTTGAGTTGTTGTTTTAAAGAAAGTTTGTGTAAATGATCACTAAAATCTTACATTGTATCTGTCCTTCAGGTGAAGCCGATGGAGCTCACTGAATTTTTGCAGGTGAAAAAGAGTGAAGGTTACTGCATCGTGGGAGTGGAGCAGACAGCCAACAGTCACAGCCTCCAGGAGTACCAGTTCCCTGAAAAGACCCTGTTGCTTTTAGGGTACGACAGCTTTTGTCACACTCTAAAAAGCCTCCGTGTGGTGTTTTTCCATCATTCAGTCACCAGTTGTGCCAAACATACGCAGGCCTCAGCGTTCCCATGCCATTGTGACTGTCACATAGATAACGGTTAGCGCTGACGAGGTCGTTTCATTTTATCTCGCCAGTTTAGTGTGCGTCCCTGTGGGGTTTGCACAGCTCCTCTCAATTGTGTACCTGTCTGGGCATGCTGAGATATAATTGGGCGTCCCTGAGAAGCAGAGGAAAAGCACTGAATTATACAGAGCAACACAAGCAGTGCAATGATTGAGAAATGTCTTAATTTTGGCCCAATATGTCACTACTCAGAGTCAGTGCATGTATTTGTTTTACAGTTTGTAGCAAACTGAGCCATTAGAAGCTTTCGTGACAGAATTTTTCCAGCAGTCAGCCTCCTTCAGTGCAGCTGCCCTGGCAGAGAGGGAGAGTACCGTAATAGTGCTGGCTTCTGTGTGGGTGTCTGGTTGTGTCCTCCCCCCCATTCAGTCGCTGAGGTGTGAGCAGCGCTGTTAGCTTAAGCACCCATGCGAGTGCTTTCACAGCTGCGCTCTCCTCAGTGCAGCATGGCCAAGCTGTAATTTCTCATCAGGTTGCTATTATGTCACCCACTTTCCCAGCGAAGATAAATGTAGCTCATCAAATCGCGCTTTCCTACTGTGCGGCTCCCTCAGTAGAGTCTGGGTGTCAAAGTCATTAACTCTTTGTGTTTGCTTTGCTTGGCCTGTATTGCTGGAGCTCATTTGATTACAGTTTGAATTGGACTTGCACTCATTAGCTGAATGTATTAAGACATTTTCAATCATAATTGTAAAGATTTGAGAAAATGAAGGCTGATCTTGGTAAGGGCTCTTAGATCAAATGGTATAGGTAGGGTCACACAGACGCATGAAAGTTTAAAAAATGCGTGAGCTGCAGTAGACACTACCTTACATTTCATCATCAGTTGTTTTTATTCATCTCTGATTCTTTGTCCCATCTCTCTATCCTCACCCCCAAAATGGTCATGGCAGGCGGCTGTCCCTCCCTGAACCTCTGGTTCTGCCACAGGTGTCTTCCTTTTAAAAGGGAGTTTTTCCTTCCCACTTTCGCTTCTCTGCGAGTGCTTGCTCATAGGCCATCGAGCTATTGTCAGGTTTTTCTTCTTGTTATTTTAGGGTCTTTACCTTACAATATACAGCACCATGAAGTAACTGTTGTTGTAATTTGGAGTTATATAAATATAATTGAACTGAATAGTAAACTTAACTGAGGTGTAATTCATTTATAAGAGAGCAGCCTATCCCAAATGCCCCAGTTCCTGAAAATACAGTGAGTGGCATTTCTCATGAGGTTAATCTGGATTTGAGTCACATTTATGTGCTCTCCTTTTATGTGAGTTGAATTCAACAAGATTTATTTGAGTAAAATTAATTTTAGTAGTAGATAATTATGTATGCTTTATCGTACTCTTCACTCTTTTCTCCTCTTTATTTTTTATTCCTTTTAGCAATGAACGTGAAGGTATTCCCGCCAACTTACTCCAAATGTTGGATGTGTGCGTGGAGATCCCGCAACAAGGCGTCATCCGCTCACTCAACGTGCACGTGAGCGCTGCCCTGTTAATCTGGGAATACACGCGACAACATCTCAGCTCGGCAGAGGTCGACTCGAAACGCAGCTGATGAAGACACCTCATGCTTGCCGTTCTCCTGAGAAAAGCCTTTTCTGGGGAGACTTTAAATGAGGGCGTAAAGCTTCTTCACATCATGACCTCAAGGGCTTTCTGTCGAGACAGTGTGGTCAGCAGCCATCGGCGCCGCTCTCAGGCCTTAATGAGAGTCATGAATAAAGATCAGCCCCGGCTATTATGTCTAAATGTTCCACTCTGCTTCCTGTCATATTAATGAAGACAACGTCTGTGTTCGAAGAGCCAACGCATCAATGGAAATTTTCCCCTTTGGAGGCTGACTGTGGAGCATCGGGACTGAATTATAATGTCAGTATTCAATGAAATGTACTTAATCTTTAAATACTGCTTGGATTTTTCTAAATATATAAATAAACATGACTTTTGTTTTTCATGTTGACCTGTATTTAGTCATTTGTGATTTTCTGTAACAAATTCAGCACTGAAAGAGTTAAATAAGGTACAGCAGGTGCTCATACGTCCCCCTCCCTCCCCTTAAAAACTACAGACCTTCCGGGCAGAGTAGGAGCAGATGGAGTGGCTTACATGTGATAACAGTCGTGTATTTTTCTGTCGAGACGGGCTTGTACTCGGCTCGTCATGTGAGGATAGCAGTTATTTGACTGGGATATGGACGATCTGGATGGCTCCTGGTTGGAGCCCAGGTTGTTCCTGCAGGTAGCAACTACTGTGAGTGCAAACTGGACTGAAGGCTCGGAGCTGGGGGTGTCCAAGCAGACCCAGCTGGTCCTAGAGATCCTCATGGTGCTGATGTGTTTGGGCGCCGTGACAGGTACAGACTCACCTGCTGACACTTAATAAGCAATTAAGGTATTCTAGTTACTACAATTTTTTTATGCAAGAGTTTTAGTCCTTTTGGATTTTGTGATCTCATATCAACAACAAATAACTGGTTGACACACTAGAGTTTGGAGCATTTGTTTGAGCATTTCAGTATTTTGGGCGTTTATAGGATCTTCTGTTAACAAGGTCCTTATAGTATCCACTAATTAGAATTAATTAATTTCTGCCTCCTGGGTCACAAATAAAAATATATATATATTTTTGTTAATCCACCCACTAGGCCTATCTGTGTGTCACGGCATGTTTGCATTTGTTGTTGTATTTCTGTGTAGGCAACATTCTTGTCATTGTTATTGTGGCTGCAACCAAGACTTTCCACTCTGTGACGTCGGTGCTCATCATGAACCTGGCCATCAGCGACCTCTTGGTGGGCATCGGGGTCATGCCGTTTGTTGCTCTGTCCGTCATGAACCGCGGATGGGTGGATTGCACCGTACGTCACCCGTGTCCAGTCTAACATGCTTTAAATTCTGGCCCGAAGCGGCATTTTTACTTTTCTCCACTGTGTGCACATGAGATGAGGTTGTGTCTCTCTGCTGTCTGACAGGACCTCTGTTTGTATGTGGGTTACACCTCCTCTGTGTACTGCACAGCTTCTGTACTCACCCTGGCTGCCATTGCCCTCGACCGCTACCACTCCATCATAAACTGCTTGCGCTACAGCTCCCGCTGCACCCTGTGGAGAATTTGTGCTGTGGTCCTGTGGATCTGGCTGCAGGCTTTGGCCACCAGTTCCCCCCCTCTGCTGGGCTGGAGCTCAGTCAGCTATGTGGACCCTATGTACAGCTGCGCAGTGAACTGGGCCAGCAGTCCTAGTTACACAGCTTTCATGGCTTGCCTCTCATACCTCTTACCTGCAGTGGTCATCCTCTTTTGCTACGTGAACATTGTCAAGGTGGCCCGCAGCCACGCCAGGAGGATCCACACTCTCGAGGACTCCGTGCAGCGCTGCAGGAATCTCAGCTCGGACTGTGCACCTGGGGATTCGTCCAACCAGCACAGTGGGTGCCACCACACCCCATCGAGACTGATCTACCATATAAGTGGACAGTTTGTGTCTCAAGTTGGTACAGAGGAAGAGGATTATATCAACTCTGCTCTTCCTGAAGCTACCACAGAGCAGAGAAGGTCAGCGTCCAGGCGCTTTTTCTCCTTCTTGGCTCAAAGTGCCTCCCAACTTCCTCTCCAGAACTCCCAGCAGCATCACAGCCACCATGGCGTGGTCCGGCTCTTCATGGTCATTGCAGCCTTCTTCCTCTGCTGGACACCTTACATAAGCGTAGCCCTGGTTCAGGCCACAGAAACTGCAATTTCAGGCCAGTCCACCCTTGTCCCAAACTCTGCTGTGACTTTCTCCTACTGGCTGCTGCTTTTGAACTCTGATATCAATCCTCTTCTGTACGCACTGCTTAGCAAGCGTTTCCAAAACGCTCTTCAGGGACTCAGGCAAAAAATAAGCACTCGTCTGGGGAGCGTAGTGGGAAGGGGAAATGAGCTCAGACCAGAGGGAGATGATGGCAGGAGCAGCGAGCCCAGCACGCTGACCTCCACCCACCCCGGCCTGGCCTCCAGCTCTCCCTCCATTTTCACTGTCAGCACCGACTTCAAACATCAGCCTGAGAAACATCTGTGCAGTGTGTGTCATCCTCAAAAGAGCTCCTCTACGTGGCAAGATGCAGCAGGTGATAGGAGAGCTGACTTCCTGCAGGTCCCCTCCCGGCCACAAGAGGGCAGCAGACTACCTTTTTCTGCTGTTAACGAGGAGCGGCAGGCCACTTTTTTCTATGGCCAGATAACAGTGAGAGTAGAGCATGATATTTCTTAGTCGGGATACCTGTAGCATCAGACTGAAACCACAATTAACAACTATTTTATTATTTTATTTTCTTCGGCAATTAGTTAATTGTTTGGTCAAGAAAATGTAAGAAAAATTGAAATTTCCATCCCAGTTTGCTTAAATTTTTTTTCTGACCATCAGTCTTCAACCCAAGCAAACTGACTTTATTATCATAGAAGATCAGTAAAAAAAAAAAAGAAAAAGAAATCACAACTAACAAATAATTCATTCGTCCTAGAATAAAAACGAAAGTAGTTACCGAACAGTCTCTCTTTTTTTTTTGTTTTAGATTTAAACGCATCATTTTCCCATTAATCTTATTTCACAGCAAAAAGTTCCCGGGCTCGAACCCACCGGCCGGACAGCACCTTTCTGGAGTCTGCGTGATCTCCTCCTTGTCTGTTTGAGTGACGTATTGGATAAGGCAGACTTATAAGTTCAAATCAGACTGATTTGTAACCAAGACTATAGTTGTAAAAAAGGCACTGTATTTCTAAATTGGTTTCCAGGTTCATTGGTTAATCTTTTTTTTTTTTTTTTTTTTTTTTTAAGTTTAAAATTTTTTTTAAAATTTTTTTTTTTTTTTAACCAAACCTGTT
>VUQR01036149.1:26955-45129 GCA_015108515.1 Hemichromis elongatus
CTCTTTCCACCCCCCCCCCCACACACACACACACACACGCACACCCTGCTTTTCTCACCCACTCCCCGCCTCTGCAATTATCACAGCTTCAAGATGGCAAGAATCCAAAAGCTTCACCCTGCTCTGGGTCAACTGTGATGCATAAAAGGCAAACCTCTTGTGTTTTATTGCATTAAAATCTGGTTTGTCTGGGGTATATGTTCATACTGTATATGTGAGAACCGTAAAGCAGTGATGGGGCTACGGTGCAGCCCAGCTGAGTGGATTAGCACCGCATTAAGGAGGTGTCGGGAAGATAAATGAGCCGCGTGTTTTTGCTTGGCCAAAGCACCTTAGGCAAGTCTGGCCAAATGTCTCTTTCTGCACTGCAGGCTGCCTGTCAGTCACTGCTACACTTTTCATTTTAGGTAATGGCCATTTGCTCACGGCGTCAGCAACAATTTAGGATGTTTCAGCACAATGTGGAGGGTCAGAGAGAGGAAGGACTGTGGCTTCGCCCAAACTTGTTCTGCAATGGGCAGGTGTGACCAATGAGTCCAGTGAGTAGCTTATGTCATTACAGTGGTGTAACTGCAGCACATGGACTTGGATGATGTCACACCTTGCACTTTTTACAAATCACAAATCTAAACACGGGTCACAAAGAAAAAAACAATCTCCCTGGATCATTTGACCATTCTGCCAACACTGAGCTGAGCTAGTCATCGGCTTTATCCACACAGTATCAGTGAAAAAAAACCTCATCCCTGTTTAAAAAGGTTGATGTAGCATCCCCCTCATCTCTCCCTCCCTCTCTCTCTCTCTCTTCCCTTTCTGTTTCTCCTCCTTCACTTTCATGACAAACTTGTTCAAGTTCCCCTGCATTACTGCAGACATCCAAACACTGCATTCCTCACTACCAGGCAACAGAGAGCAAGAGAGGGGAGGGTGTGTAAGAGAGAGTGAAGCGGGACTATTACTGTACTTGTCTCTTACCAGAGCTTTTCATCACGGATAATGGAGGTGACGAGTCAGGGCGTACACAAGGGAGAGACGGGGTGGTTGTGAGTCTGTGAGCAAAAAAAAAAGGATGTGCATCGCGCGAAGTGCGGGACAGCTGCAGATGTGAAAGGATCTGAGGCGTGCAGTGAGATATCTTAATTCACAAAGGTAACCCTTTACTATTCTGCTTCAAACAAGTGACAAACTTGCAGGCTAACACACACATGCACAGACCAGGTGGCGCATTTGAACGACACTGTGATCACCGGTAGGTAATCATCCCATCGTGCTCATAACCTGCTCTCTACTCAACCGTGCTGTGTGTGCAGCTCACACATTCAAATGGAAATTCAGTCAAAGCAAGTCATCACAAATTTGCATTTCATTGCGGATTTTTATTTTTTTTTGTCATGATGGTTGATGAAGTGTAAAACTGAGTTTAGTATAAAATTAAAATTCACATTTGACCAGAGAAGAGATGAGCGTAGCTTCTAAGAAGGTAAAACTGTGCAGGAGCGCCTTACACCTGCTTTTTTCCCCCTAATGTCCAGTAGGTGGCAGCAACTCTGGTTGCAAAAATAAATCGGGTTGTAAAATAAACATCTACGACATCATGACCTCAGTAAACACTTTCCTGATTAGTTTATAGTGTCAATCATCTGCTCCGAGTCTTGGTAAGAGCCAATAAATAAATCAGGGTCTGCTTTAGGGCAGGCAACTGTGACTGACACATCTCTACAGTTAGTGTACAGAGCATAACGTGTCCTTTGATTTCTCAAGGGATTTACCCCTTTCTTGTGATTTCAAAAATGCGGATGTGGAGATGGTGAAAATACCCAGATTCACAACATAGAGTTTGAAAAAGATGCTAGTCTGGAGATATAGATGTTTCTTTTTGCTTCAGTTATAAAGTAATAAAAGATATGTTGGCCCTCAGGTAGAGTGACGCTAAAGAGTAGGTTTCATAAGATTATACTGTAATATTCAAAATATAATAAACAATGCAAAAAAACAAAGATAATTTTTTACTCTGTTTATATCAAACTTGGGATCGGGACCCAAACTTGTGCATCGGGTCACAAGATAAGCCCAAGCTATCTTAAGTTCATGATGAACAGGATACTTTTGTATCTTTAGGGATCTGAACATAATCAAACTGATTCAATCTGGGAAGGAAAAAAACAGTGTTTATAGGAGCTAGTTATAAATCACATAAATCAACATGTGACAGTCAGCCTGTGAGGCTAATATTGGCCACGCTCTTATCTTAAATAAGTTTCATCGTAATCAGTGAGATTCAAGATAAATGAGACGCTCAAACATCTCATCAAATAATATACGAGTGCAGTGCCCGTTCCAAATTTGGGAGTGAAGAACAGGCTGATAGCAGCCTGCAGTATGCAGCGACTAAAGCCATGCGTCGCAGCTCACCATGCCCACCCACGGAAAGTAGAGATTATATACACACACACACACACACACACACACACACATATATATATATCTATATATATATAGATATATATATACAAAATACAAAATATTGTGATTTTAGGCTTCACAATCATTTATTTTCCACTCAGTTTGCCTCCTTTATGTTTTGCTGTCATTTACTATGGATCTACTGCTTCTTGTAGACAACAAAGAACCAAAGAAAGCCTGAACAGATGTTATAACATTAACGTATCTGGCCACTGATGAAAAATCGAACAGAAACTCGAGTTTATTAATGGTTTACAGAACAACTGCGCTAAAAAAACAGGATGGTGGGACAGATGATAGTGCAAAACCACTTTATATATATATATATATATCTCGATGTGCTCATCCTATAGCTGTTTATTGCAAATAAAACTTACAAGCCAAGAGGGCACAGAGTGAAAACCCTTGCTTTCTGTGTCCTGTGCTCGAGTTAGACATCTTATCTAAAGATTCAGAATTTTCCCTCGGATGAAAAAAACCCACTCACCCTGACCCCCATGAAGCGGTCTCTAAGCACGATCCACGACAGCAGGAAGACGAAGGCCTTGTTACAACAGAATAGCGCTGACACATCTGTTGTGTTGATCTTCCTGAGGGCCTGCAGGTACAGGTAGTTGGTGAGGATCCACAGCAGGCCAAACGGAGCTACCTTGGTGAAAAACACCTTCGGCGTCAGCCCATCATCACCGAAAAACCTACAGCACTCCCTGTGTGCACGACCAAAATGAAGAGTGTTAGCCTTCCGAAAATGTAGTATGATTTTGAAGCTGATTAATATTATCACTCTGGGACCAATTAACACCAGTGAACACAAACAGCACAATCTGAAAAACACACTTAATGTCAATGAGTACAGTAATTCCCACTTCAACAGTTACATCTAAATTATGTTTGTCCCACATTATAGACACGTGGGACCGATGCTATCCTACTAGAAAAATGACTTAATATTTAATTGCAAAATAAGATTTGCCACAAGGCATTAAAGTTAATGGTTTAACTGTCCCCATTAAAAAATTAGACAACCTGTTTGCCCCCTCAGGTGTTTTGTCTGGTTACATCTGACACAGCAAAGAAATGGGATCATCTTTGCTGCTACAACAGGACATAACGAGTGACTTAATCGAAGAAAAAAGCTGTTTGGTATTTCATAGTGACAACAGGAAGAAATGTATTTGATGTAAGCAGAAAAGTCTTCTTTCATCTTCTTCTGTTCTCAGCATTACTTGTGGACACTCTGGGAGTTCAGCTTCTGGGTATGAGTTTCCGTATGGGTTTAAACATGAAGGAAAACTGATTAAATGTTGCTGTGACTTATGCATGTGATGAATAACTCAGGCAAATTTGCAATGACTCAGTATACAGACATGCAATTCTAAGGTTTTACGTATGATAAAAATCACCTGGTCTAAAATTTAAATAAATAAAACATAAAAATATAAAGCATATTACGCTACGCTGTGACATTATTTATTCAACTAAAGTTAAGCCGAAATGTAGAAGAAGTGTGTGAAAAACTAACTACACCTTCATTGCTTCCACAGGAATTAAAGAGGTTGTATTAACACAAAGAGGAAAGGCATCAGCAGCGATGTTAGAGATGTAACTTTTGCTGGCAATCAATTTACATCCTTCATTCTGCAGTGAAAAAGTTTATTCGCAAGTGGAAATATTCAAGGCAGCTGATAGTCTTCCTAGGAGCGGACGTCCTAGCAAATTCACCCCAAGGTCAGACCATGCAGTGCTCAGAGAAACCTCCAAAAAAACTCCAGGAGCTACGTCTCAAAATCTACAGGTCTGAGTTAGTTAAACACTAAGGTTTATGGTACTAAGGCTTGCTTTGAGAGAAAGCTCTTTGTTACAAAAAGAGCATGACCCCACAGCTTAGGTGTGCTAAGTTGCTTCTAAACAAACCACCCCACTTCTGTAACAATGTTCTTTGGACAGATAAGTGGAGATGTTTGGATATGATGCACAGCACCACGTTAACAATAACCAAGCACATCTCAGCACAAACACCTCAAACCAACTGTCAATTGATTTGGGCTTGTTTTGCAGCCACAGGACTTGGACACCTTGTGGTTGTTGAGTCGACCATGAACTCCTCTGTGTACCCAAATATTCTACAGTCAAATGTGAGAAAATCTGTCCAATAAGTAACACTTGTCCTATATTGGGTCATGCACTTGGACATTGATCCCAAGCACAATCAAGGTGCTGCAATGGTCCAGTCAAAGTCCAGACCTCAGCATGAGTGAAATGCTGTGCCTTTACAGAGCTGTGCCTACAAACCTGAATGAAGTGAAGCAACAGTGGGCCAAGAGTCTCATACCATGATTGTATGAGAAATAACAACTAAATCTGGAGACATATGATTAACAGTCAGTCTGGCAGTCTTCAATGTTGAAGAAATGATTAATCTTTAAGTACTTCTGCATGAGGCTTAGTCATCCACTATTCATGTTTTTCTGGCGCTGTAACTACGCACAAGAAGCTGGATGAAAATACCCTTGAATAAAAGCTGACGGTCCAAAAGCTATTTCACGAGTCAGTAACACAACAGAGGAACCAAACCATGACATTATGTATCAGTATCAGAATACTGCATAGTGGTCCGTTTCTGTCGTGTTACTACATCGTCAGCTGAGTAAGACCTTACGTCGTTCTGCTGTGATGCCAAGAATTTTCTGCTTCACCCCCAACTTGCGTGACTCCGCCCACACTGGACCGCTATTGTTAACATTACTACTGAGTTACACCGTTTACCCTGAGAGCATCTGGGCCCAGTGAAAAGTGATGAAGCAGCAATAAGTGAGGAGTGGCAGGTAGCATATTTGCCAGGGTGTCCTGCTGGATACTGTAAAGCAGCGCTGCTATGAATCAACTCCAGAGAGCTGAGTCTGCAGTAAAAACACACTGCTCAAACGTCCTCTGTGGACACCACACTAATTCTGCGACAACCAATTTATCAGCGTTTCATTACAGACACTGGTTACACCACCTTAAAGCCAAACCGGTGACTGTGTTCACGCTGTTTGCACTTGTGTACTCGTTCACTGTAATCCGCAGTGATTTTTAAGATACGTCAAACCTCTGCAAAGCTGCCAAAGAAAGTGTTGCAGCAGCAGCAGATATTAACACACCTGGCAGCGTGTGGATTAAACGGTTAAGCGCTGCACTTCCAAAATGATTTAGTATCACTTTCTAGTTCCTCCACAGAACTTTTATTTGGTTGCTTCAGAATTTGGAACAAACTGAGTCAATCCATCCTTCTTTTCATACTTACATCTAAATTGACTTTTAAGGGTTTCACATTACCCGAGAGCAGTCAGAAGTTCTCAAACTACAAGCTTGAATTTAAAACATGAACATGCAAAATGACACTTTGTGGGTTAAGAGTTATTTCCTTCCACTGCTGCTAAATATCATAATATATATAATATATATGATGAGTGCAGTAAAATCCTCTCTTCACAGATATACTGCTAAAGTCAGCTCCTTGCCTCTCGTTTGGCCGCCTCTTGTCACAAAGCTATGCTTTAGTTTCTATTTCTCTGAACTGTCAGGTTCAACAGAAGATGGTATTGTAATTTGTAGTCAGTTCACATGAGCTCCAACTGAGGAGTGGGGGACCCACATCTTCATGTAAGCCTTTAAAAAAAAAAAAAGGATTACATCACAGAGGAGCATCCAAAATACAGAGCCATTCCCTGAGCTCACCAGCACACCACAGCTTCTAAACTACCGCTCTCTTTTGTTTCTTTGTACTAATGTAGCACTGCAGGTAGCAGAGATAAGACTTTTGTCTAAAGACCCTGATTAATGGACTGCTTCAACTGTGCAAGCCACTGTAACACAATTAGGATTACAGTTTTTCCAGCAGGGCATGTTAGATGGCACAACCTTCTCGTCCAAACAGGTAAATATGTGGCGGCGTTTTGGAAATAAAATCTGAAGAGAGGATGACTGCGTTTACCTGACAAGCAAAAACAGAAGTTAAACAGCATTAGCTCGTTCAGCGAGACTGAAAATGGGCCTAAATGATAAACTGTAAGCAGCTGGTGAAACGGGCTGAACATGAGGCGTTTGTTCCATCAAACACAAAGAGGATAGAAACTGTCACACAATGTTTGAAAAAATTCAATTAGCACATTTATATAATGACACTGGTACACTGCTAGATGTCACCTACAACACCTCTGATGGTTAATTTCGCTGGGGAATCAAACTGACCTTTTAAATAGATTTTTGGTAAATCCCAGATAGTTGTATACTTGTTGTAACTAGAAAAATGGATAGAAAATAAAAAGGGAGGATAAAACTCATATTGGATTTTTATTACCGATACTGATACCGATATTGGGCAATCTAAAAATACGATATTCCTTCATGTCAGAGGATGTTTTTTGAAGTTAGGCACACATTTCACTGACATTTAAATATCAAAGCCCAACGTTGCTCGGATCAGCTGGTTGCTGTTGTGTTTTATACATTTGACTGTGTAGCCAAAAGAAAAGTTGCGGATTGCCTTCTGACAGGAGAATTATGCAATGTCATGACTCTTAATGTGGTTGAAGTGTGTTTCTCCCATCTAGTCCTCATCTTTTCATTTACGGGCCATTACAAATGCTGTTATCGATAGATTAATTGTTGGTTAATGATCTGATGACCCCTCTGGTTTGACTTGAGATGATTTTTTTTTTTTTTAATTTTGTAGGTTTTAACTGTAAAAAGACAGATTTTGAACATGGTCTGCTGTTGCTGCTGCCAAAATTGATTTCTGTTCTGTCTTATAAAACTGTAACTGCTGAAATCTCTGAGGATAGAAAAGAAACAATGCCCTTTGACTGAAGTCAGAATTTACAGTTGATATTTTTCTCTGTCATTTCTGTTTGCTCAAGAGTGTTTGGACATCATACTCCGTCCTTTTAGTCTGTTAGAGACAATAAGAAAAAGAAACACGGCAACGTCAATAACTGCTTATTTTTTTTTACAAGTGTCTTAGCATGGCCATCTCCTTCTTTCTCTTTTTGCTTTCTTGTGATTTAATGTCTGACTTTCACACACAAAAATGATAAAATACACCCTAAAATGATAATGACCATGGTTTCAGGGGATTGCTAGCATTGATTGATCTTTTTCAGAAAAAAGGCCTTAGTGAAAATAAATAAATAAATAAAGGTACTTTATTTCCCCTTTTACTTTATGTGGCCTCATTTCATTTGAACTCAGTGTGAGAGACTGTATTGCACTTTGGAGTGACTTAAGGGTTTTTTCATATCGTTTGTTTCCTCCACTGTCACTGTGCATGTCGGGGGGTAGGGGCACAGACATGTATGCAGACTTTATTCACAGTCCATGTGCACAGCAAAGGTGAAATAGAAAAAAGAGAAACAGTGACTAGAATTGATGAAAACCTGCTGCTATTGCCTACTTTAAGTGCACCAAAAACTGTTTATGGACAACTAGTCTCGGCTAAAGCTTTAGTAGAGTTAAAGCACTCAGGCTGAGAATCACAACATGTCAGAGCACAAAAGAAGATTTATAAAAAAAAACAAAAAAAACAAAAACAAAAAGAAGAAGAAGAAGGAGCTAAAAAAAAAAAAAAAGGATCATAATGTGACAGAAGCTCCAGTGCTTGGACCTCTAATGGAGCTTGCTCTGAAGGAGAGAGTGTCTTCTAACCTTAACCTCTGCCTGGCTGTTTGCCTCTCTGGACTCTTGCACAGGTGGCCGATGTAGTAGAGGGGGAAGAATAGGCAGTTCCACGTGGTGGCGAACCAGGTGAGGGTGAAGGGAGCATCAAACTGCTTAAAGGTCAGCTTGGCCAGCTGGGTGGAGCCTGCCCAGGAGGAACACACGCACATCACCATGGCGACTCCCCACAGAGCCTTCCGCACTTGTAAAGCTGTCACTCGGATGCAGCAGTGAAGCCGCCGTCTGCTGGAGCCGGACTCTGCTCCCGCAGCACCGGCCGACTGTGCGTCTGTGGTGCCCACCACATTCTCTCTGGAGCGATCTTCCCCTAAAGACGGACACATAGATGACAGACTGATGGCCAAACACACCGATACCGCAGACCTGTATTTGACACACCTAAATATGTCACATCATACTATTCTGATTAAATCACATTTTAAATCATAAACCAAAAACATATTTGTCCTTGCTTATTACTGGATTTTTCTCAACTTCCTCTTCCTCAGCATGTGTTTCAGGCGCCTGGCGGGCAGGAAATCATCAAAGCCAAATGGGAACATCTGGGCCTGGTGTTTCTAGACTATAAAACCGAGGCTGGCATGTCACTTGATTCTTTCTCTCCTGCCTGGTGTCTGAGTTTCTGTGTGTACTTTCTTTCTTTTCAGTCCTTTCATGCTGGTTTCCACCACCTTGTAGCACTTTCACACTATTTCCACTCCCGTGCACATCCTGCTTCACTGATGCCTACTTTTACACCTGATTTGATCAAATTATTTTGATAAAATGTCACATAAAGTGCTTTTTGTCACGGCCTTCAGAGCTTGCCAGGTTAGGGCTTTTTTTCTCTCTAAGCGTCATGTAGCTACAGTATATTTTCTTTTGCAGCAAATATGAGCGAGGAGCTCGATCATTTTCCAGATAAAAATAGCTGCTTTCAAACTTAAACCGAACTTGAAGGTAATCAATCCAAGTTAGAAACGTGGCGATCAAGTGTGACAGGCGGCAGTGAAACAGAGGGCATATGAGGGCAGACGTGATATCCAATCCAAGATGACCTCTTCTCCACCGCATGAGCTGCAGCAGCATCTGTGTTTGCCCTAGCGTGCAAAGACACACACCGCAACACTTAACTTTTCTATTTCTCTTGTCAAAACCTGATAGCCTCCATACTTCTTCACTAATGTGATAACTGAAGCGAAGTGTTGGCGTACGGTTTTCGGCCCCACTCTCGCCCACTCTGTGCTTCAAAACCAATTCGCTTACGAAGATCATTTTGTTCTCTTGAATCACTGAACTTACAAACTTTGTGTCCTCTACAAAGTTCAGACACAGCTGCATGATGATGCATATGACACACAGTGTTTTACAAAAATATGACAGTTAAATGCAACATTGCTTTATGGCAGCTCTTAACCCGTTAAAGTAATGAAATAATTGCCAAAAAATTCAAATTTGTTGAAAATGGAGAGGTTGTTGAACCTTTAAAAAAATGTTTTCAAATGTATTAATATTAATCTTCATATATGAGTTTTAATTTATCATATTTGCTACAATCGACTCTCTTTTTTTTGCAATTTACTGCTTAAAAACAGTTCAATGATGATGTAGAGGTCTGACAAAATCTCATGTATCAAATATGACACACTGGGCATTAAGAAGGTTAATTTAGACCAACAAGCTCACACTTGATGTTTACTGATAGTTAACGTTTTTTCTGAAACTAGCAATAACAAGAACGCTTAGAGAGCACAATTCCCCCCGATTATGTTCTTATACAACATGCTGATGTCAGCCTGTTATGGCGTCACTGCGACGTTATATGGTGTCGAATTGAAAAAATAAAAAGCGTATCGTACAGCCCTCTCCATGCCCTTTCATATGATATATTACTCAATATGGTTTCTTGAACTTTTTACAGGTCAACTTTGTCCTTGAAAGTCAACAACAACAGTCAAGGTCAAATGCTTAGCCAACTTATGTACTCACGTCCCCCAAGCCCTATAATATTGTTGTTACATTCAAAGACAATCAAAAAGAAAATTCTTGGGTAAAATACAGTTTTACTGATTGTCACATTTGGTGCAGTCTTGACCTTTTCCGATTTTCACCCCGATAAAGTCAGCTGGAGCTGTGGATGCTAGACTGCTAACAAACAGACAGACAAACAGAACACACTCCCTCCCTTTATCAGCAGAGCCCTAAAATAATTTTAAGGTGTCTTTTTGACTGTGTAGCTAAACCCGCACCACCAAGACCAAAACTACATGACCGCAACTCTGCAATCAGTTTAGTGAAGTGCAACAGAATAAACAGCACAACCTCATATCAGCTCTAATTCCTAACAGCTGCATAATAGGCATCATGCATCTTCGGTCGCTTCCTACCTTCCAAAATGTTGGAAACTGAGCGATCTCCCTAATGGTGTTTCCAGTGGTAATGATGTGCTGCGGGGAGCCTTTTGCCAATTCATCACTGCGCTGTATGCTGTTGACTGGAATACAGAATGCACTTCAAAGGGCCTCGGTGAGGGAAGAATAAATCTAACTTGATTTGATTACGCTGTGGAAATGATTGTCTGACGGCATCAACAGGACACTCAGCTCTCATAACATTGTAGCTGTGCCGTATCAGTTGTTGCCGTATGCGCCACACTGTGTGCTGTTCTGTGAATGTGATCAGTGTAATAAAAAATAAATAAATAAAAAAATAAACAAATAAAACCACATTGTCTAATATAACCTGCATATTTTACAAAAGAGCTGTGTAAGGGGTCATCCATCACACCCAATGAGGCAATTCCCTGCTACTGGAAGAGCTGACTCTGACCTTTCCAGGTTCTCTCATCATACCATAGATTAACTCCCCTGATGACTATCACCTCTTATGCTAATGCCCCGGCTTCGCCGGGCTACCTAAACTGACTGCACGAGAGATTCACGCTCTGTTTATCTGTTGCAAATGGCAAAAAGAGATGGAGTTAAGATGCAGCGCTGTCAGAGGAACCTGAACAATGTTCCCTGCTGCTGTGAAAGCAGCGGACGGATCTGACAACACAGAAGCAAAAAAAAAGAAACCCTAAAGATGGTTGGAGATCGTTGTCATTGTCACAGCAATGAAGTGATGAATCAGCAGTGGCTAAAAAAAGAAAAAGGCACACATGGATGTTTATCAAAGTCTTGGGCACAGAGGTGAGAATTAAGTTTCTCTATTCTGTGCTCCGAGGCCTCTTTGTCTTCTTCTGAAGGTCATCTCTTTGTTGGTGCAGCCCATTTTGTGTCCTTCCTGGGCTTCCGTCCCGCATTCTGTGGCTCTGACCACATCTCTGGACCGCACCGCAGTTTAATCTCCCAAATGCGATGATGGGCCAAGCCAATCAGCCCCCAGGCAGACTCTGGGGTCCAGCTAAGCATTATCAGCTCTGGCACACTTAGTAAAGTGACAACATTAGTGATATTCTACAGCCTGTACTCCAGGCTGCAGCAGTTACCACAATACCTTCTGTCTCTTATTAAATAAAAATGTGTCATACAATAAAATACTAATTAAAGCTCCTGTAATTAAATGCAGAGCTGTGAATATATCTTCCCAGACTAATGACTTAAAAGGGAGCGCACTTCTTTTACACTTAGACTAACGGTGACTAATGATACTCTATCAACCCTGAACGCCAGTAACGAACATATCGAGTGAAGTCATCAGTGTGCTGGATCTGAGTCGCTGGAGTGGATGGGCAAAATCGAAGGGCCTCTCCGCTAATGACATTTGAAGCTATTAATGACCATAGATGAAATACTTAGACAGAGTCTTATTAAAGTGTTAAATGATTAACTCAAAGCTCTTCACCTTTTTAATTCATAATCTAATGTCAACCGTCAAGGTGAGTCTGCCACACTAAGCTGCCTAGCAAAGGAACAGTGTATTTCTGACATTTGAATAATTAATCTCAGCCTTTGTGTGCACTGGATTGCAGATTAGTTTTAGTTTTAGATTACTGTGATAGAAAAATTAAACGCTGGACAAAAATGTATTCAACCCATTTTAAGTCCAAATGTACTTCAGTGGACGCTAACAGACATCTGCAAAATTGCTGGAGACAAGAAGAAAGTGTTTCTCGGGGCAGCTTGTGATCTGCTCTGACAGCTGTGTATGGTTTCTTCCTCAGATACAGTCATACCTACTGCTCAGTAGAATGAAAGCATGCTAGCATCATAGGATTTAATAAACACAGATAAATAACAGCATGTTAGCATCTATCTATCTATCTACATAACTATCTATTGCTCTACCTGTGTATATTTGTTAAAACATGGCACAGTAAATCAATCTTTGTGCTGCACACTCATGAATCTGCCTGAAGAATTTTAGTTCACTGAGCACCTCATGTGCCTGATAATGAACATACATCCCACTCCCCGGCAAAGGACTCCAGTGGATGTTGTGATTAATCTTGCCACTAACGAGCCAGTTTTCCTGCTCCTCTCCCTCATAAGTCTGTGCTTCCCTGCATCCCAGCCAGCCTTCCCACTTCTGCTATCCTCCCTCCCTCTGCAGTCTCTGCAGTGCAGATCTCTCCCGCTGATAGCTGCAAATCCCAAACGTGCCAGCAGAGCCCTGCCTGACTGACTCGCTCTCACACTTCACAGAACCCGGCCGTGACAGGCTGAGAAAGTCTCGATACGTCCCTGTCTTGCTCCTTGAACGGGCCACCGCCCAAGCCGTGGACCGCTCTCTCTGCTGCCCTGCTTCCCTCCGAGCCAAGCAAAGCTGCTCGCAGGCAGCAGCAGCGACGGTGACGCCAGGCTCAGGCAGGTTTGCCAGGGCGGCAGGGTGCAACAGTAGGGAGTGTTTACCTGGGACCTCAACAAGGGGAGACGTAGAGGTAGGAGAGTTTTGTCTGTTTGGCAACACCTCCGCGGGAGCAAGAGTGCTCTGCAGTGCTCTGCCTCAGCGATTCAAGAGGGTAAACAGATCAATCACACACACACACACACTTCAGAGAAACTCTTCTCCTTTTATTTACTGTCTTTGGTTTTGCTTGGAGATGAATACAAATTAAGTAGTTCAACTTACTCTAGCCAACCTTCTCATCATCAAACATTAAAGCATAAAGTCTTTGTGTAAAAACCTTAAGGAGTCAGATCATCTTAATTTTGACACTTTCACTTTTTAATGTAATTGTACAAGGCTGAGGAAAGAATCTCATTTTTAAATAAAGTAACCCGCATGGTAAGGTAAGACTGAGGTGTCTTTAAGTAGGTTGAACATTTTTTGTGTAATTCTCTGAATAATAATAATTTAAAAAAGAAAAAAGAAATTCAAAATCACTGTTCTTCTTTTAACTGGTTTATGGCTGTCACACAGCATCAATCACTCAATAAATACCTCAATAAAAATAAATCCTTCAGATCCATGTTGACTTATTTGGTTTGTCAGGTCTGACATAAGTCAGAGGCAGAGTGTTTTAGAAATACTGTTTTGTTTTTGTTCAGGATCAATTTATATATACATATTTTTTTTTTCTTAAATAAACCATTAACGGCACTTTTATAAAGAAGGATGGTAGTTTAATCGCAGAGACAGCTAGAAAGACAAGCAGCACACAGACAGCAGTTACTGTCTTTGTGGCCTCAGAGTCTGACAGACAGTGGGAGTCTGTGATACTTGACTGTGACAACTTGGTCAGGCCAAGCTGTCAGTCAGCGTCCTTTCAACACACCAGAGCAGGCTCGTCTGACAAGCCTGTCCCACTCAATAACACAAAAGAGAGACAGGCGGAAAACACACCCTGCTGCGTCAACCAGCTGATAGGTAGGACCACATGGGCTGAGGGGACTAAAGGCCCAGAAGGGCAGACAAGGGTGGGTCAGCTGTTACTGATCCTGCTCTCCTTCGTTCACGGTTTCTCCTTCAGCCTCAAAGGACAAAGCGGCGACTTCCTCCCCGAGGAGCGAACTTGTTGTTTGTGCCTGCCTTGACCTGCCCAGCTGGTTCAAAAGATGCTCATGATACAGGTCAATGCTGCAGCCCCTTTCATGCTTTTTTGGTTGCACTGCATGTATGCAAGTGCAGAGTGACTGTGTAGGTCTGTGCACTGTGTTTTGCAGAAGAGTACTAGTAATCATATTTGGTGTCGGGTACACTACAAATAGCCCTCCCTCGCTTGCAGTGCCTTATACCAGTGAATACACTGCGATGTACCCGCAGTTTAACAGACTGGCAAGCGTCCCAGCACTTTTCACGACAAATCAATATTTAAAAGATTGGCCACAGCATTCCTGTTAAGGTAATGGAAAAGCAACCACGGCAGGTGTACGCTGAGTGTCTGCCCAAACAGTGGTTTTACTCCCTCTATTTCACCCCAAGGCCACTGATGACACAGGGACTCCATCAAATTACACAAACCTGAGCCATGACTGCAGCTTTTTTTTAACACATCTTAACCCTTTCATTGTGTCACTGCTGTGAGACGCTCGCAGTTTGGCAGCTGCGCTTTTAATGGCATCCAAAAAGTATGTTCAAAAAACTAACTGCTTACTCACGTTCACTTTTTCAAGCGCACATGTTTGCACACTCCAGAATGTAAGCTTCTGTCGAAATGTCTCAAATAAATATTAAATTTGACATTTTAGTTGTTAAATTATTTTTCATAAACAGGCTGTTAAGCCCACCACAGCTGTAGCATCTAGTCTACTGGGTGCATTGTGTATTTGGAGAAGACAGGCAGTCTTCCTTCTCACTGAAAAGCTTTTGGATCAGCTCACTCGATTTAGGATTACCGGAGCTTCCTCTTTACACATATTTGTAGCGGGCTTTGCTTAAACGCACTGCATTTACTATATAAATTACAAATTTAATATACAGAAAAGAAGTCATGCAACAAACCTCCAATAATGTTCGGCTTCAGCTGACAGCACTCTCTGCACACATGCATGCTGTACTTGATAAACCTAAGCAAAAGCTCGGCCTCTTAATAAAACAAAAGCCCTGTCACTGTGTATTCAATGCACACTTATCAAGCCCCAAAGACTCGTTTCACTGGCTTTTAAAATACATTTAGCACGAAGATCAAGATTTACTTTTGCTCCTCTGACAACCACCAATTTCAGCTCCAATTATACTCAAAGAATGAATGTGGAGAATTTAATGAAGCTGAGGAAGAAACTCTAAAACGAATCCCTGTAATACTCCCGGTAAGCTTTTAACTGATGTATCTAATACATGCACAATATGTACAAGCAATATGTTTGACCTCTGTCTGGCACATGTAGCCTGATCTCCATACTGAGGGTGCTGCTGCACATTTACATACAAATAAGACACATGCAAATGAGTACAAGATTCAAGATTCTGTCCTTGAAGTAAACACGTGGTGTTTGCTTTTTGTACAGCAATGACTGCGATTCAGATTTTTATGTTCTCCGTCTTAAATCATCAAAATCATTAAAGTTTCATAGTGTGCCTGTATAAATATATTTGCATCAGATAGAGATGTACAGGTGCAAATAAGCAGAGCAGGAAGGTCACAGTACTGCCCAGTACTCAAACGTCCAACTGCTTTAATCAAGTTAACCTAAAGAGTCCACTTCTCTATACAAAGGCTTTTAATTTGCCATCGTCTGAGCGGTACACCTACAAAAACTCACGGTCAAAGTGCATGAAGCCTTGCCTGCTCAGTTTCAGAGGATATAATTAAATTGCTGAGATTAAAGGGGCATTTATGAACTTCTTACCCCTGCTTCTGATGACAAAGGGACAACACAGACATTCCCTAAAGAGGCCACGGATAGAAATACGCTTAAAAGAGAAATCAATAATTATCATCTATGAGAAGAAAACACAGAGAGGAAGCGGTGAAGACTCCAAAGGAATGAATTAAAGCCGTAGGCAACAACATTGCACTGTATAACCAGAGCCATGAGTCAATCAAAACTGAAGATCATAGGATGACTATGGAAATGGATTATGATGAAGAATAGATTGGTTATTATCAAGTGAATGGATGAATTCTAGCAATAAATTCTAAGAAAAAATAGAATTTCATGTTCAAATCAGATACGGTACTTGTTGCTTCACGCTGCGTGGAAGTGTGTCTGTTCACTGGACACAAAAAAAGAGAAAAGACAGACCACTGATGATTCAAGACTGGGGGGAAAGAGAAGTCTTTGACAGTTTGCTGCAGGTTGTTAGTGAGGAGAACAGAGGTTTCGGTGCTGGTGTTACATAAGCATGAGAGACTCTGAAAAGCTGCGTGTTGATATGCTGTGGCCCCCTGTGAGCCCCCCCTCCACCACCACCACCACTCCTTCAAAGCAGCTGCTAAAAACGAGCAGCCGAGCGCTCACATCACAAACTTTACCGCTTTGACTCCCCTCAAAAATTTACAATACCGTTTCATCCCCAACACAAGACGCCTATATGCACGTTTTCTCTCCCCGCTGCCTCGTGTCACAGAAGACACGAGCTTGTCAAATAACACCCCACCATCCCAGCTATTCTGAAAATAAAACCTGTCGAGCCTGAAATTTACACTAATGAGCTTAAAATCTTTGGTAATCCAGCAGCATGGATTATTCTGAGGTTACCCGGGGCGCCTTGTCTGAGTGTATGCAATGCAGACTAAACACCTTGGCCATCTTGTTATTTAATCTGATAGATTTCATCCATGTCCATTTAAAAACCTGCATAAAAATGTGCCATTCCCCTTTCATCTGCTGGTTGAGTGATCGATGAATAATATTTTCAGATGGTTTCACATTAACGCTCCAGACTATAGCGAACTCCCAAATAACAGGAGCAGAGACAGAGTTAAGTCTGAGTCAGCAACAACTCGAGTCCTGCATGACGGAGGCAGAGAGGTAAACAATTTAACAAGTATTTATGTGACTCTCCTCTTAAATTCCTGAGTTTTATGTAACCTGGAAGCTTTTTTTAGTGGCTTCACTGATGATCAGTCACCTTGAGCTTTAACACTGCACTGCAGAAAAGTACAGCTGCCACCAAACCCATTATGGTCACACAATGAGTTTGTCTATAAAAGCTCTGAGGTTCTACTTTCATGTTGTGAGTGTATCATAATGAGGCTCTGTGAAACTCACCAAATTAATTGCAGTTATTTCATAATTTGATCCAGCTGAAAGGTGAACATTTTGTATTAAAGCTGTCCTGCGCAAACACTGATGATCAGTAGTCTTAAGTAATAGATGGGGGGGAAAGCACAACATCATCTCTTTGCATAAGAATCAGGCAGAGGAGAACATCAGAGGAGGCATACTGTACAGGCAGCAAGGGGACTATCACACTATACTCTTTCAAGAAGGTGTTGAGAATGGTGCAGCAGACACACACACGGACACACAAGAAGTCCAAGAGGTGTTGTCTCTTAATGATGTCAGCAGGAAATGCCAGCGCTCCTGCAGATCAGAGGGATTTTCAGAAGAGACCGGGGAGACCCAGTGAGACCCAACATCAAGCTATGAGGAAGACTGAAGGACACTGCTACAGTGCGTTTAAAGGACCCACCGATAACAGGCTCGCTGCTGTGTTCATGTCCCAGCTGCTCTGGCACTATGCGCTGGCATTTTATGCAGAGACTCGTGCAAGCCTGTGATGATGGGTACACGAGGAAGAGTGCGAGGGGAATCCCTGCTGCAATAACAACTTAAGACCCTCCCCAAGGACCAGTAAATTTTTCAGCACAGCCTTCACGAGTCGCGCTCATTCCCAAAAATCAGTGCGTCAATAACGCAATCATTTAAACGCAACGGAACATTTTTTTTTAATCGTTGTCGTATAACGAGAGAAATAAAACAGCCTAACAGCCAAGTAAAGCATCTGACATCACTCATGTAAAGAAAATGGATCTTGAGCCTTGATGTCAAAATAACCCACAAATATTACATCATAGATTTGAAGTTGAGCGCTTGACTGATTCCCGTCGCTTCGTGTTGCTCACAGTGAGATTTTTAAAGTTGATTCTTGTCTTAAAAAAAAAAAAAAAAAAAAAAAAAAAAA
>VUQR01036149.1:45149-81748 GCA_015108515.1 Hemichromis elongatus
GACTTAGTTTTTTTTTCTCTGTTTGTTTTAAAAAAAAAAAATTTAAAATTTATTTTTTTTTTAAAAAAAAAAAAAAAAAAAAAAAAAACGATTCGTGAACAGCCTTTAGAGAATTATTTCAGCTGAGCTCCGGTCTCTGTCAGAGGCACACCGGCAGCCACCAGTTTGCGGGGTTACAGGCGGTCTCAACGGAACTCCCTACCTTCCACTTTGGTGAGGGTGAGCACCGGACTGTTGCAGGCGGACAGCGGGGCAACCCTTGCAGAGTGTTTCTTCATGATGATGAGCTCGGATGGGCAGAGCTCCGAACCGCTTCGACTACATCCCTGAGGCTGATTTGGTGCAGACACCAGACCTCTTGATGGGACCCTTGATGTTTCTTGAGCCGGTGTCCTGCTGTCTGTCCCCTCACATCCATCCAACCCCCTGTTTTTATTTTTTTTTCTCTCTCTCTCTCTCTACCTCTGTCGGATCCCCCCACCCCCTTCCTCCACTTCCCTCCCCAGATCTGCTGTATCCAGTGCGTCCTGGCCGGTCTCTCCTTCACGTACAGTTTGGATATTGCTGCAATTCGCCAACGTCACGCAGCAATCAGCTTCTTAACCACGTCCCACCACCCATCCACCCACCACCCTTTGCCGTGAAGCTCGGCTTTCCTCCTACACCCCCAGCAGCCGTGGTCCCTCCGGAGCAAAGCAAAGTCTGCATGGGACTGAGTAGACGCAGTCGCTGACCCGGAGGCGTGCGTTAAAACTCTGCGCTATAAATGGACTGTGTGACAGATATAATGGAACCAGTGCAGTTTAAGTGGGAGGCTGGTGTGGGTGTGTTTAGCCTATAAACACAGCAACTATAGCTCATGATTATAATGAAATAATATGATGTTTTCCCCTCTGGATGAAGTGAAATCCTCACAATTAAAGCTTAATGAAGCTTCGAGGATCTCTGTAACACAGCTTGCTGATGGGCTTTTAACGCCGTGGTTTTACATGCTCATGATTTTTATTTGTAATTTAGTTGTGAATTGCCTTTAAGGTTATGTAATCTCAAAACTGCACAGGGAATTATGTGTTTTTTGCATTTACTGCAAACTTCTTAAAAGGAACGCAACCATCCACTGATCCAATCCTATGGCTTTCTTTTCACAGGAAGCATTTTACAACATGTCAGGTGACATGAGGTTATGGATTGCTGTGCAATTAAAAAAAAAAAACTGCACAGGCAGCCCACCCCTTTTCTAAAATTATGCAAATGAGAGCAGAAACAGTACATTTTATGATGAAGTCTGTTTGCTTATTGTGGATTGGTTTGTCAGGGCCAACAATTAAAAAGTTGCACTGATACCAAGCTGACATATCAGTGTCTACCTAACAAAACTAAGAACATTGTGATACCTACGGAAATGCACATGGTCTGCAACTGTACTCCTCAGTTACATAGCCATGAATAAATTGTACATTAGATTGTAGCATGTCATAAATATGTTATCAGGTAGGTGTTAAAAAAAACAGAGTGACCTAAGTTTTTCCCCTAATACTTCTTCTCTGTGCTTCATCTATGATTTGATGAAGACATCATAGATTGCATTCTTTCTGATAAAAGAAATGAACCCGAGCATATCTGGATTCTTCTTGAGGTGAACGGGTGGCGCTAAAACCAATTCTAGTTTCTTGGACTCTTGTCCGTTTGCTCTATCAACAACAAAACTTGGCTTTAAAGCCTGGAGTGACAATTCAGACATTCACAGTGTGTTTCATAACTCTCTAAACCTGAAAGCTGTCCAAGGCGCCACTACAGCAGCTGGTCAGCTGAAATTGTGCCTCGGTGTATCTGTGTCATGTCATTCCATGTTTTGCTTGTCTTTTATTCCTGAGCAACCATTGGAGGATACATCAGAGAAGAGCTGTCAATGGTTCAAATTATCCAGCTCCATACTTATCAGAGAGTGCCTCTGATCCCTGTGACTATCAGAGTTAATGTCTTTGTAGACATACAAGTGTGTTTCTGCAGATGCTCTTCATATGTGAGTGTGATCCAGCTAAAGGAAGCTGTGCTGAATAATTCACTTTTTAGACTCACAGTCAAGCAACAATCCCTTGACCGTGCCTAACTAGGACAGGGAGCTCTAAAAACACTCTGCCCAGACGCTTTCTGGCATCCCTCAGAAGCCACTGGAAATGGTGCACTGGATCCACTGGATCCTTTACCATTTCCCACACCTCCTGTGTTTGGGTTTGAAAAAGGGAAATGTCAGGGAGAGCGGATGGGGGCTAATGGATGAAGTGCAAGAGCTCACCGTGAATGAACTAAAAGAGCAGAACAGGATGCCTGATGGATAAACATTATAAACATGTCACCTGTGAATTATATTATTGTGTGTCACAGTAAAAATGTCCACAGTGCATGTGTGTTTGTGGTGTGTGTGTGTTTAAGGCTCTGCAGCTGCCAGATGTCTTTGTGAGCTGATGCTTTCAGCTCTCAGTACATTTGTGTGTTAAAGACATGACGATTCAGAGACTGTATACATGTTATTACTGATAGGAAGGACAGGGAGGTGGAAATAGGTGGAGTGGGTGAGATCATTAACAGATCCCAGTCAGTGACTCACAGACTTTTATCTGCAAACACGGAGGAGGATCAAACCAGTCCATGCTCTGAGACGCCACATGACAACTCCCTCTCTCTAACAAACAATCTACAGCAATCAGTGTGCATGAGCTGTAACGGCAAGTAAAAAGCCAAATCCTTTGAGATCCCGTCCCTGCACCAACACAGTCGTGTGAAATCCTTTTTATCCCTAAAAGAAGCAGATCTGCAAAGAGAGGTGATTATTCTTCCATGTACACTGGAATGTTCTAGTGTGCTCCAAAGAGCGGCTTGTACTTTTCTTCCTTTTGTTTATTCATGCTGAATAATGAGGGAAGCTACAGTAGCCATTTTCCAGCTCAAACAACACAGTTTAGCAACGTCAAACACCACTGCATGTTAAAAGATCAGAGAAATATTTGATATAAAACAACATTAACAGTTACAGTAGTGTGCAAAAATCTTGAGCCTCCCCTGATTTTTGTATATTTTGCTAAGAAAATGGAAAATCTATGCAGTAAATTATAGAAGCCTGCATTCAACCCTGTTGTACCCATCTCCTCATCTGCTCCATACTTATTGACAAGGATTTAAAATTTGGATTTATCACTGATTTTACATCTAGCTCTTGCACAATTTGGCATAACTCAGCATTTTCCCTTATACTCTACTCTCACATCCTGTGTCAGGTCTTCACTGGACTTTTCTTTCTTTCTTTCTTTCTTTCTTTCTTTCTTTCTTTCTTTCTTTCTTTCTTTCTTTCAGATAAACTTCCCTTGTTATTTAGCTCTGTCACTTCTTTTTCATCTTTAAGTTGTCCATTATTTGTATCGTTTTGAAGGTCACACAGCGCACCATGTGGAGATATGCCAAGTTTTCAGCTATTAGCTCTTCAGGAATCAATTGTTGGTGCAAAAATACTGTTTTATGCCAGTTAAACTGTGCTGTCAGGAGCTTCTTGCTGTGAGGCAATAGTGCTAACCACCAAGCCACTGTGCTTCCTCTAGTCAGGTAGAGGACTGAAAATGACTGAAAAAACAGCATGTCCAAAGAAAAACCTTTCAAATGCTTCCAGGAAGTCTGGGGGATTACCGCTTCAAAAATTACAAAATAAATCTGACCATTTGGAAGCAAAATATAAAGAAATGAGGTACTGTATTCCCTGCCAAGAAGTGGTGGCCTTAGAGAAAACATCTACTGCTTTGCAAGGTAGACACAGAAATCCAGCTAAAAGCTTTCCTCATAGCCAGCAAAAATCATAGCAGGAAAGTAGTTTGAAGCAGAATCTCCGAGGAACAAAGTTCATGAAAACTGACCTACCTTTATGATCAAAGGACAGTTTTTGCTTTGGGTTAAGATAAAACACGGAGTAAATCTTTTGATATTTACTCCCTACTTGATATAACATATTCATCCTTTTTACAGTTCCCAAACTGTGTAAACTTGGAGCGGGATGGGAAGGAGTAAAATGAGGTGGTGTGGTAATCTATTTTTCTGATAATGCATTCATGTACTACAGCTGCATTTGGACTTGATAATGAAAGGTGATTGACTCGGACTGCTAAAAGGTGTCCAAGAGTAAAAAGTATCAGTCATTTCTTGTCTGACCTAAATAAAGCAACAGTGGCAGTATGAGTAAAAGTGCCCAGATTAACTTGTGCACAGCTGTTTTTTCATACAGACAGGCCAAGCTGTTGTAGTGCATCTTTGCCAGACACTGACAGGTTTGTTAACAGCATTTCCTTATCCAATGACACTGCAAACCCTGATTTAAAACAAATCAATTCCTCGACTCACACCACGAAAGCTTCAGTTTGCTGAAATAAGGTAATAGTGGAGGTGCACAGCCACCTCATAAAGGATGTGATGCAGTTCATTAGGTAATTTTATTAACTTAGTTCATATAAAAATAAACAAATCACCACTTTACCATTAAAAAATAAATTCTCTATAGATAATATAGGATTAAACTGGGGGTGCCAAACACATGACCCAGGGGCCAAGCCAAGCTTGCCAATGTATTTTGGTCAGTTTTACAATCTTCCTACTGACAAACACGAGCCACAGCCTGGTGCACAACACTAAAGTAAAAAAGTAAATGATTAAACATTAAATAACAGAAAACTTACCTTACCTCCATTTTTTGTGACTTTAGTAGGCCATTATTAAAAATAGAAAAGGACATTTCCTGTGAATTAACAGAAAACTTCTTTCATTACAGGACACATAAAAACTACAGTCCACTATTGTCATTTTGCACATTTAAGCCAAAAGAGCAGCAGCATTTCCTTATAATGCAGAAAAGCCGAGACATGTTTTCGAAATTGCACTTTTTTCCTTGAATACATATCAAGGATTAGTTATGTAGTTTAACATCTTTACAATAAAAGCGATGGAAAAAGGTGGCAGGTGTTTGGTTTTTTTACAGGTTGTCAAACGATACTGTAGCCACACTGGTCCAGCCCACTTCAAATTCAAATTCAAATAGTCTGCAAGTGGTTTACAATGTAAAATCAGTCTGACACAAAATATTATTTGAGAATGTTTTTCCTGGGGGGGGGGGGTTAAACATAATGCAGTGAAAGTAAAGGCATTTTAAAAGTGCATTGAAGTTCTTGGATGTTTTAGCTTAAGCATTCATAGCATCCACTTTGCACTAATTAGCACGTATGGCATGCAAACACACTAAAGGTGACTAAATGTGTAAACTTCATTTTAACCACTAAGTCAGTAAGTTAAACTCGCTGTGTGTGGACTTGTTAATGTCAGCATTTAGCTGACATTAAAAAGCTAGATGCCATCACAGGGATGGTTCATGACTCAGCAGTGAACTGGATGATGTCCCAAGGTTTAATTTTTCATAAACTTTTTCCGCTTCATGAAAATGATCAAACACAATCACAGTTCACTGTACAAGCAAAGACAATGGGGTATAGACACATACACACACAAAACAAGCAAAAACTAGGTCAATTAAATTTAATGTTGCTATAAATATTAATGATTCATTATTATTGATGTAAAGTACTGGCTGTTTTCATTCTGTCTTTCCTTTTTTAAAAAAAAAAAAAAATCTTCCCATTTTTGTCTCCCAGGTGACTTCTGACTCCTGATTATCAGAGGAGAATACGTGGCAAAGCAGCAAACATGGAAGCTGGGACTTCATTACAAACCTGAAAGAGCGTGTCTTGCTATGCAATAATCCCTCCCAGGGTGTGGAAACAGAAGATGGGGTTGTAGCATGGAGTCCTAAATAAAAGCTTGTTCCCAGCACCAGAAAGGTCAAGTCAAATTAACTTTCCCTCTTCTGAGGCCCTTTACATCTTCTGAGAAAGACACAGCTCATCCGTAAAGGCAAGTGGCTGTCGAGGTACCGCAAACAGTGGCAATTTATAGGATTAACGGCCTTAGTGGGGTCCCCTGAGAATTAGAAAACCACTGCCAAACCACTTTCCCTGTTATTGTGACACTGCAGAGCTATACGGGAGCACAGGCTCGCACCGATCTTTCACATAATCTGAGACACACTCTCGAGACTATAAATCTCTGCTGCCATAGTGTAACTAACACAGCTGCAGGGACATTTTTGTTAAAATACAGACTGAAAGTCATTGAAAATATGTGTTTACACAACACATAAATTCAAAATGATCTTTTAATGGATTTTGCAAATCCCTTGTTGCCTCAGCGCATTGCAGTCTTATTGCTTTTCTTTCTCTATGCAGGACAAAAGCGCCATGAATATTTCATGATAGAATAAACAATAATATTCTGATCCAGTGCTTCCACATAATTAAGCATTTGTGGTGTTGCCATCCACGGTGTCTGGCACTCCGCACAGTAGCAGTGTGTGTGTGCAGTCTGAGGGTATGCAAAGACAACATCTTTCTTCAGTGGGCTAGTTTGTTTTTTTGCTGGCAGGATGATTTGTTTTAATGAAGTTATGGAGAAAATAATCATAGAGTTTGCTTCTCAAAGTTCAAATATATTTACTTTAATCGTTTAATTTCTCAGCTGCTTATTAGTGCTCGATAACATTTGCAGTCTAGTGCAAACAAAAATAAACAGTCTGACTAGCACTTTGCAAAGGTTGTAAACGGGTCAAGGAGATTATGACCTCCAACCACTTAAAACACTGAGTGGGAAGACAGAGAGCCAGATGGGGAGCCGCTCTATAATGTGGGGCTACCTCTTAATTACAACCACAACTAATAAAGTCCGTCCGCATCTCTTAAATGCTGTCAAGTTGTACCACCCAGTGATAGCATTTGTAATCACACTCTATCCCGGTGGCCCACACTTAATCACGAAGAGTGAGTCTCCATTAAATTTACATCCCACCAGAGGAATCAGCCCCTGCCAGCACATTTCTCCTTCCTAATTAAGGATGTTTCAAGTTCGCCACATGTGAAGTGTAAAAGTCTTATTTGTGGTGCAGCTGTGCGTGAGCACCAAAAGGTTTTATAATCCCTTAAACAGCCCAGCACTGGCCAGTGGTGAAGCATGAAGGATTTGGTCCACTGCTACATGTTTATGAAAATTAGGGAGGGCTGTAAAATTTAAACTGATGCTAAGGGCAGGCATATTGAACGTTGCTTGTAAATGTAACTTCACTCTTCCTTATTAATACTTAATTGATCTTGCCTTGTCTTAAAGACTTCATAGTACTATTTCATCCCAGTAGAGGACTCCACTCTCAGACTGCGGGCTTACTTGAGGTTCCTAGAGTATTTGAAAGTAGAGTTGGAGGCACAGCCTTCAGCTTCAGGCCCCTCGTCTGTGGAACCAGCTCTTCCCTTGGATTCAGTAGACAAACACCCTCTCTACTTTTATGTTTAGGATTAAAGCTTTTCTGTTTGTTAAAGCTCATAGTTAGGGCTGGATCAGGTGACCCTAAATTTTCCATTTGTTATGCTGAAACAGGTCTAGGTTGCTGGGGGCACCTCTATGTCTTTATACACCACTTTATTCATTAGTTATTGCTCATCTCTGGCTCTCCTCTACATACAGTCTCCCTCGCTTTTCTCTCATAATTGTAGTCTTTACCTTACAGTATAAAGAATCTTAAGATGACTGCTGTTCTGGTTTGGCATCATTAAAAACAAAATTGAATTGAACTGAACTGAATTGATATTGTTTCACCTACATAACGATTCATCGGCTATTTACATGTATAATAAATGTGACAGACACTAATAGAAATAAAACAAGCATTCATCTTTTTATGGCAGCCAAAATCAAACTTCACTGAAATCATGAACATGATATAAGACATGCAGTAGGTATCATAATGTTGGTTCAGCTTCAATTTCTGCTTTAGGTACAGTTTTGCCAACAAACTGACCTCAGATCTGTGAGCACTAAGCAGTATGTAAAGATGATATTTTTGATATTTGAGGATAATGTTATTAATGGGATCACTGTTATCATTCTCTTTTACAGAAACATTGTGCACCTTCTTTAATGGCTACAGGCTATCGTGCTAGTCTCTAACTGCCATCTTCAAAATATTCCTTGAGAAAGCTACTTATAAATAGAGTAGGGTACACTGGTTTGAGGTTGCCTCACCAGTGCCATGAGCTCTGCTTTCATCATTTGCATGATTGTACTCACTTCCTCAGCTCGAGGAAGTTATTTAACTATGACTCACTACATGAGCAGAGAGTCTAATCCTTGCACCACTCTTACTGGCTAGAGTGAGAAGTTTCCCTTAGGAGACGGTTTATGTCTGCAGAGAAAGATATTCTACCTCCAGTAAATGGCACTGGCTCCCTCTGTTGTCAGGTTACAGTATGATATATTCATCTCTAAGCTTTACTGGGCAACTTAGCTGGGAAAAAAGTAAACTTTGGGACATGTTAATCTGATTTTCATTTTTAACCCGTTCGGTGTTTAATAGGAAAAAAGAAAAAGAAGAAAAAAAGCAACCTTTAATGCATTTTAATTTTCTAAGCTGTCACTAGCTATTTTTTGCTGAAGCTGCTCTTCTTTCGACTGCACTTATCCCACAGTGCTTGAAATTATTCAGATTGCTCTAAATTGCTGTAATTATGGGGCAGCATTTGCAAAAGCCTCTCGTTGCCACTTGCATTTATATCAGGCTGTTACCCAAACCGGAAACGTGTGGGCATAAAATCCTGAAACATTATTATATGTGAGCACTTGTTAAGCAAAAAAACTGTCAAAAAATTGAATATTATTACAAGGTTATGAGCTCTTGTGTCAGAACCAAGTCCCTAAACATGCACCAAATAGCATATTTTGTATATGTTGTTGACATGCAGTATTTTTCAATTCCCGTTTTAATATAAAAATAATAGATGAACTAAAAATATAGGGTATAGCCTGCTAAAAACTGATTTGACAACAGTTGTGAAAGACGCTCAGTAACATCCTCACGTTGCAAAGACCCCCTCGCGCCTGTGGGGGGCACTGTGACCACGTCTACTCGCTGATACATAAATCACACTTGCTGAAGCTGTGGATGAAAAATGACCAAGAAATCCAAATACAGCTCAGCAGTGAAGAAGAAAGAAAAGTGGAATAACAGTAATGAAAGGTGATGAAGTGACCCACATACACAGGAGATAGCAGACAGAGACACACACATATAACCTGTACACATCACTTATGTACGAACCAATAAACACATTTAGCACATGGTGAAGAAAAGACAAGATCCTAAATGAATACACACACACTCACACGCATATACACACATGCACACACAGGTAAAAATAGTAACAAAAGCCATGTCAGCTCTTTGTACTCACATTCTTGTCCTTTCTGGGGACATGGTTAAAGCTCTGTCATGCTGTGAGGCAATCACTCCAATTTTGTATTTCAGGGTTTGTTTTTCTTTCTCTTTTCCACCAGACATTGAGGTGAGTTGACATAAATGCTACAGAGACTCCAGATTGACACAATAAAACAGAGACAGGTGAGTTTCAGTGAGTTTCTACTAAAATGGAAAAAAAAACTATATACATATAAAAAACGATAATAGATTTCAGTACTAAAAAAGAACATGATGTTAGATGGTATTTAATTGGCAGCCAAATGTGGTATTAGCAAAACATATTTAAAAGGTCAAACAGCTTAATTGAAACAGCTGGACAGTAGATTTTAATCAAATGTTGCACATTTGGTTGCGGCACAGTCTGGCACAGAGAAATAACCAATATCACACTGCAGCTCCAGAGACAATTCATGTTTGTATTCACCTTTTCATTGGTTTTAAAAAAACAGAATAACAATAAAAAACAAGAGATATCATATCCCTAACTCAGACACTGCATAACAGAGGTAATAAATAAATAAGTACATTTTGGATATATAAGATATAACTGGTGCACCCTGGATATGTGAGAAATCTTCATGTATCTGAGCAGCTTTCATGTACAGGCACGCTGAAGGTGATTTTACACCAAGTTACAGGTGAATAAAAGATTCATTATAACATGAAGAAATTTTGGCAAGTCGAATTTCAAAATAGGGCTTTTCTGACTGTCTTTTATCCCCAGAATTTTTGATGCAGTCTTACTGATCCCTCAAGCATAAAGCATTAGCATTTTACTCTCTCTAATTTGACATGCAGCACTGGAAAAACTGGGAAACCACAGTCGATTAAAAGGGCTGCAGAAGGCATGAGGAGTTATTTATGTCTCCTCAACACTTATAGGCAGGTGATCAAACCCCAGACATGCAGATTAGAAAACACCCTAGCTCGCTGCCAGTCATTTCCTGCACATCAGCTTTAAATGGCAATGACAATCAGCAGCTAGGCCCAGAATCCTGCATATGAAATGGAGAACCTGTTGAAAACCTCCACTCGATGCTCCCACAGAAACAGCCTTTAACATGGGACCTCTGATGAGGGATTCAATTAATCTTCATCTTTGTTCCAAATGTTGCGATGGAGACTCACGACAGCTGTGCGTGCATCCTCGGCACAAAATGAGAACGGGAAAAATTGTAAATCAATACACCTGAGACTCTACACCTCAATTATACCGAGATTTGGTGATTTGCTTGAATGTAATTGAGCCTGACAGAGTCACAAAAACTGGGCATAGGGCACTATCTTCTGTGGTAAATAATTGAAAGATGGGGAACAGGCTGAAACAACAGAAAGCAGCAGTTAAAAAACAGTTGCTAGTTGCAGCAGAGACAATATATAATAGCCTTTCCTGGGGAGGGAAAAGCGTTTTCTTGTTAGAGGCCAAACGAAAAAAAAGAGATTTATTATTTAGCTTCTAATCTGTTAGTTTTTGTCTTTGAAGTGTTGATTAGTTGCCGGGTCCAGCTAGATCGCTTTCCCCACTGATTAAACTGGTTTTCTGAACACTAGCAAAAGCTATCATCCCATCCACTACAGCAGAAGGTGTTTGGAGAGCCTTCAAAAGGCCAGCAGGTGTGCGCGCTGTCATCAGTGTAATATTCACACTCTTTTTCCTCCTCCATCTCCCCTTTTTCACTCCAACCTCAAACACCGAGAGCAGCCAGGCAGTGAGTGAGCAGTCAGTGCTGGACAAAAACAGAGCTTGAAACCTATGTGTTCCCATATCTGTAAAATGCACAGCTTTGTGTGCGTGTTATAGCATTTATGGGGGAGCTGCTTTCTTCATCAGCTGCCGATGGAGTTTCCTAAATGAGGCAATTTATCCTTCAATTGAAAGTAGATCTTATTACAGGGAAGTCTCCTCATTATAAGCGCAGCGTAAGAAAAATGTGCGAAAAATATCATGTTTCATTCTTTGCGGTAATTACCCTGGATTCAAGCTGTGGGAGGAAAAGAGAGGTGTGCTCCATTTGAGGACTTATCTGTGTTTCAGACCATTTATGCCATTTGGCCAGGATATAAAATATGCATTTTAAAAATGGGGGAAAGTAAAACTCTAATTTAAAAATAGCAGATAGCTCAATAAACTCGATAGCCTTTCATAAACACTATACTCCTCACTAATTCAATGCACAAATCATTAAACTGATATAATGTAACATTGTCTAGGAAAATGGGAAATAGGTGCAGCATTTTGCTAAAATCTATATAGAAATACAGTATGTAAATAGGGCAAAAACACTCAAAATCTCTTAGCCAAGCTTTCTTGTTTCTTCTTTAAGTTGTCTTCAGGAATAGTTGTCTAGGCTTCTTGAAGGATATTCAAAGTTCTTCTTTGGATGTTGGCTGCCTTTTCTTCCTTGTGATGGCACACTGATTCAATAACGTTGCACTCCAGGGTCTGGGGAGGCTAGTCCATCACTAATATTGCTCCACTGTGTGTGTGTGTGTGTGTTGTTTTTTTTAAATCCAGGTATGTTTTTACTGCATTGACAGTGTGTTGGGGATCATTGCCATACTGAAAATTTAAGTTGTTGTCAATTAAATGCTTTCCAGGTGATGTTTCACGACATACACACTGACAAATATTTGAGCCAGAAATTTCAGATTCCTATTCATCACTCCAGGATCATTATTTCCATCGAGTTCTTGTATAGTTTGCCATACCTCACCCTTTTCTCCCTGATTTTCTTCCTTGAGATTGGCTTGAGACCATTTTTGATGAGGCTTCAGTAAACAGTAGATGAATCAACTGAAGGGCCAGATCCCTGGATCTCGCAGATCCTGTGTCCCATGTATTTCTCAAGTTCATTTCAGAAACTGTTCATCTCCTTGGTCCACATGGCATGCCAAGATATGCCTAGTTTTTCGCTAATATCCCTCTTTGGGACTCTCCTTTATGCCTGTTAAACTGTGTTATCTTTGTAATTTTTCATAGGCTCCACTAAATAAATAGACTTGTTTGCTAGTGTCCAAATATACAGTTTAACATTGGTTCTTTGCTAAGTTGTGTGTTAGGTGTAGATACAATACAGGTCCGTCCTTTGAGTTACATTAATGTTTTCATGCTTGATGGATTCATAGGTCAGTGTTAAGTTGTTTAACAAAACATAACAAAACTTAAATTCCTCTGAAAATGGTCAGGTACAAGGATTAGACTGAAAATGATTGAAAAAGCAGCCAATGTCCAAAGAAAAATGTGGAAAAAGTTTATAAGCCTGGAGAACTATTTCTCAAGACCACTTTAAACAATTACAAGATAAGACGATCTTGTAACCTTGACTCCTTGGAAACCAAATATAAAGAAAGTAAGGAAAGTAAGGATGGTGTGAGATTTTGCACATTAAAAATAAATGTGACCATATTTATTCTTGATCAGAAAACAATAATAGCAGCAAATTCTCACTGTTTTTGTCCCGTGAACTGATCTGTCAGAGTACTGGTTTTAAATGACGGTGTGATACTCGGGCAAATGGAGGCTTTTGCTGTCTTTGATTTGAATAAGCATTCTGATTAAGTAGCTCCTCTGTACATGTAGTGGGCTGAGAGATGTGGACCAGTCAGCTCCCTGAGGGTAGAGGAGGTTTAAGCCTTCCTGGCTCCTTCTGCGCTCCCCCATTGGCTGTCAGTTCTCATCCACATCCGCAGCTCCCTTAATTGCCTGATTTCCTGACCCAGCGTTGGATACTTTGTACGCTGAGGGCTGGAAGGCTATAATAATGACTTATAGTGACATGCATGGGGAAGATTCGCTCCCTCGGCTATCGCAACTCTCACCGTCCAACTGTAGCTGCATTACAGACCTCTTAATTTAATACTTAAATCTTCCAATTATGCTATAGAAGAGTATTTCTCACAGAAAACTGAATTTCTTGGAAGACACCAAAAAGTTTCAGTTCAGTTGAAACCATCTGAACCAAATCAAGGAAGATCCTCTGTGCAGACTTTGCATAAAACTGAATCTATATGCTTGTTTGTTTTTGTTTTGTTTTTTTTAAAGTTGCATTGATATTGCTATAATCACAGAGCAGATCATTTTCTTTCAATTATGTATTAATATACTGCACTGAGACTTTAAAGCACAGCAACACTAAGTCATTTGGGGAGTTTTCAAAGCTTACACGGGGCTCGTTCATCACTGAGAAACTCATTGAGAAACTCGAGCAGCGAGAAACCAGGGAGATAGCTGGATGTCTGGTGGCTCATAGCTTCTAGAGTCCACAGAAAATCAACTGCTTACACTCACTCATTAATGAGACTGCTGCGAGCGGGCCAATAATCTGTGAGATGGAAGAAGAGCTTGGGAGACTTGCCTTGACAGCAGCGTGCTCCTTATAAGTGTGATTATGATGCGGTATTACATCTGTATAATCTTATCTGTTTCAGTTTACCACCGCCATCCTTCTATTTAATTTGAACCTTTCGGCTGGTTGAAGTCCAAACTTGTAATACGGTAATTAGATCTCGTTCTAAGCAGGTCATAAAACCAAAATATCGCTTTCAAAACAGATTAAAGTCGCTGCCTGTGCAGTGCTCACTGATGATTATTCCCCTCTGAACAATTTTAGACAAAAGGAATCAGCTGTCAAATGTTTTACCAGTGATAAGCGGCGATCATTTTTCTCTTGCGGAGACACCCATTACCTGGCCTATCATAGCCTGTGGTCTATCACACATTATTCAGGGTGTATAGGAGGTCTCTATCATCTAGATATAGAAATAGATTCATTTTGTTAGTCTTTATTGTTGCTATTCTTCCAAAGCACGCTCTTTTTCTCTGCTAGATCTGTTCAGGCTTTTCGTGGCTTTTGTTCCTCTCTTAGGAAGCAAGTCTGTCTCACACGTTCACAAGTAGCTTGCACATCGAGTATCATCAGGTAACACTGGAAGGAACAGTTTGACATTTGGGGAAATGTGCTTACTTGCATTCTTCCTAAGTGTCAGATAAGAGGATTACTTGAACTGATGTCTGTGTAAACAACGCTGCACAAAACACTGATGCAGGAAAATATGGGGTTTTTATGCCTAGGCAAAGAAAAAAGGTATGTAAATTTCCCAAAATGTCAAACAAGTCCATTAATCCTGGGATTTAGCAAAGTGACAAAGAGTGAAGCTGCTTCATTGTGAAGAGTGATGTACAGTGTTAGCATGAAAAATAATCCGTCAGTTGCAACAGCTTCCTTGTGCTTTCACTGTTATTTTTATCCCTGCTTGCCCCCAGGCTGCACCATTACAACCCTCTAGCCCCAGAGCACAAATTGTTTGCCATCTTTTAAAGGCAACAGAAAGAACAGCAAAGATCAGCTGATAAATAAACATTGGGCCAAATGAGTCTGTTTACCAGACATTGTAGCATTCGTGGCTGTTCTTTCCCCTGCAGAAGACCACATAACATGCATTTCAGGTGTCGTACTGTATGCTGAGATCAACAGCAGACAGCAGTCAACTGTCAGACACATTAAATAGACAAATAAGAAAGAGGTGTATTCAGATTTTGCATGACTACAGTGACAGAAAATAGATAATAGTGCATTTTTTAATAGGTTCTTTTGTGGATAATCATGCACTATAAACTATATGGCTGTGGCTTTGTGCATCTTTGCTACCAGCAAAGTCTCGTATCTGGACCGTATGTAATCCAAACATATAATGGCCTCTGGTATGGTAAAGCAATGCCGAGTGTGTCAATGCCACAGTTAAGGTCAGTCAATAACTGATTCAGTCGTCGGGCATTTTCAAGTTGCTTGTATTAAATCAGAAACACTGCCAAATAAAAACTACTGACCCATTATTAAATACTGTATTTATAATCTGTATAATAAGGTTTGGCATAAAAGTGCCCTGAAAACCAGGAGAATCTGTGCAGATACCGAACCCCAGGATGCTCCATGCATGAATGTGTTTGAATGTTATAGATAGAAAAGTGCTGGTATGAATGAGTGGATGAGATATGTTGTTTAAAGTGCTCAAGTAGAGTAGAAAAGTGCTTTATAAGAATCCACTGCAATGATTCAGTTTAAAATGCAACTTACACAGCCCGATTTTAATGATCAACAAACTGGTATCCATTTGAAACAAACAGTTAAATACTGACCGCATATCTGCACCAACACATCAGTTTAGAACACTCATGCACAATATTACTATTCGCTTGCATAAAGTAATCATAATGAGCTATGACCTTTAAAAGCTGTCCCTTTATCCTGCTGGAATACCTTATGCAATTTATCTACATCGGTGTTTATTCCCAGGGACATAGTATCAGGTTTAAAACAAACACAAATTAGAACTTGAAAATGAGTCAGCAGCTCTTTCATATGTGTGCCTCTGGTTAGCGTGACTCACTAATGCAGACGAGAGGAGTGCTGACCCTGGAGAAACTGTACAGAGTGTGTAGATAGTGTGCTCACAACAGTGTTCAGCAGATTCACTGCCCTTTGTTCTGATTCGCTAGTGGTAAACTGGCTCATTTTGCATTTTCTGTTTATTTGATAATTGCTGTGTTTTTGGTGTAGATGACACACATTACTGCATGCTTTTTCACTGATAAAGCCTTAATGCAACCACACAGCTGATCTTTGAAGCAGACTTCAGTGTGATGCTGAGAAGCGATGCATGCAGCTGCCAAATGTTGCTGGGAATCCCCCCATGAGAAAAAAAAAAGAGAGTCAGCGAGGGGAGAGGTAGGAAACTCTAAACTGAGATTAAGCAGGTGTGCAGGACAAGTAGGCATTTATAGACTTATGACAGCATTAGCTGTGGCCCTGCTCCTGGAAGCTGGCTAAAAATATACCTCTGAATGTAGTATATTTATCTAAGTACTATATTTAGGCCACTATACTCACAGAAGAAGGTTTTCAAAACTCTTGCAGTATTTTAATACAATTTAATACAATATAATTTTGTGATACCACTTTTAACAATCCAGAATTCACTCATCCTTCCCTTTGACCTCTCTCATCCTCAGGAAAGTAACTTTTCAAATATGTTTGTTAGTTGGTTGATGATATAGTTTTTCTCTCATTTTTAGGCAGATGGTCTGCATGGCTGGTGTTTAAAAAAAGCTGGATTTCAGGTCTGCAGTGAAATCCAATGACAATGTACAAGTGGCTTGGACTTGCATTCTTTCTAATATGCATCAGGGAGCACCTATCTGGTTGCAAAACCACAGTTTTATGGGGGGGTTTCTGTTACAAAAGCAAATTAGATTTTAATTTATTACCTCAGTATAAACACATTTCTAATATGTCTAATATGTTATGTTTAATACTGGGTGATGTCAGGGTGACTATCTTTTATATAACATCTATAATTTGCATTTTATGTAGTACATAGCTTTTAATCCATTAAAATAATTTAATAAATAAAAATAATAATAATGACTTTTCAAAGTGACAAAGTGATTTACAGGAGGAACAGAATAAAACAAAAGTTCATTGGTGCTAAGAGGTCAGGTTTGTAGCTGGGAGCAAGGCCACATAGGGTCTTAAAGATAATCAATATATCAAAATTGATTTTGAAGCAAACTGGCAGACAGTGTAAAAACACCAAAATGGGAGGGGGAGTGATGTAATCCCTTCTCTTTGTTCTAGTTAAAAGCCTGCCAACTGCAGTCGTTCAACAGATTTTCTGCTAAGGCGCGAAGAAATAAAAGCACGTACAAATGCATTTGTGTCTGGACCTGGAAAAACGAATCCATGCAATCATCTTTAGTAGGCGTGACTATTGTAACACCATCTTTACAGGGCTACCTAAAAAATCAGTCGGACAACTACAGCTCATTCAGAACTCTGCTGCTCGAGTCCTCACTAAGACCAAAAAAGTGGACAACATCAGTCCAGCTCTGAGGTCTTTACCCTGGTAGAGGATAGACTTTAAAGTTCTGATGCTGGTCTATAAAGCTCTGAATGGTTTAGGACCAAAGTACATCAGTGACCTCCTGACGCAGTATGAACCTTCCAGATCCCTCAGGTCATCTGGATCCGGATTTTTATCAGTTCCCAGAGTCAGAACCAGACACGGAGAAGCTGCATTCAGCTTTTATGCTCCATATATCTGGAACAAACTCCCAGAAAGCCTCAGATCGGCTGAAACACTCGGTTTATTTAAATCCAGGTTGAAAACTCACCTATTCTCAGCTGCATATGAATAAAGCACCAAATCCACACTGTTTTACTTTTAACCTTAAAATTTAAAACTTATATCTTAACTACTGATTTTATCTATTATTCCTTTTTTTTTCATTTTAAATTATGCTTTTTATCTGTTTTTATTTTTTAATGTCCCTGTAAAGCACTTTGAATCACCTTGTTGTTAAATTGTGGTATATAAATAAACTTGCCTTGCCTTTAAGTGTTCAAAAAAAAAGATCGGATTTAAAAAAAAAATATTTCAAAGATGATAAAAATACGACTGTGTTAGTTGTTTTGCAACAAGCTTGAATTTTTTCCTCAATTGTTTTAAGACATTCTTCTCTTCCAAGTATGTAACTACCTTCTCCGGGTCATTGCTGGATTTTATGGCACTCTTAGGCCTGACTGTAGTAAGAAAGTGAGCACTGATTCTGTTCATAATTTTATGGACAGAATTTCTAGGCATAGCCAAGTGGCAGAAGGCTTTAACTTCGGTGGTCTCAGGATCTCATCTCTGCTCTTTGCAGATGATGTTGTCCTGTTGGCTTTATCAGGTGATGGCCTCCAGCTCGCCTTGGAACGGTTCGCAGCCGAGTGTGAAGCGGTGGGAATGAGAATCAGCACCTCCAAATCTGAGGCCATGGTTCTCAGCTGGAAAAGGGTGGAGTGCCCACTCCGGGTCAGGGACGAGACCCTGCCCCAAGTGGAGGAGTTTAAGTATCTCTGGGTCTTGTTCACGAGTGATGAGAGAAGGGAGTGGGAGATTGATAGACGGATTGGTGCAGTGGCTGCAGTGATGCGGACGCTGTACTGGTCTGTTGTGGATAAGAGAGAGCTGAGTGTAAAAGCGAAATGGGCTTCCTCCGAAGGGTTGCTGGCCTCTCCCTTAGAGATACGGTGAGAGGTTCGGATATTTGGGAGGGGCTCAGAGTAGAGCTGCTGCTCCTCCACATCGAAAGGAGCCAGTTGAGGTGGTTTGGGCATCTGACAAGGATGCCCCCTGGGCTCCTCCTGGGCGAGGTTTTCCGGGCTTGTCCCACCGGGAGGAGGCCCCGGGGCAGACCCAGGACACGCTGGAGAGATTATATCTCTCGGCTGGCCTGGGGACGCCTTGGTGTTCCCCTGGATAAGCTGGAGGAGGTGGCTGGGGAGAGGGAGGCCTGGGCTTCTCTGCTTGGGCTGCTGCCCCCACGACCCAGCCTAAGCGGAAGAAAATGGATGGATGGATGGATGGATGGATGGATGGATGGATGGATGGATGGATGGATGGATGGATGGATGGATGGATGGATGGATGGATGGTCTTCCTTTCTTAGTTTTCCACACTTTTACTCTACACTTAGATCTGTGCCAAGTGTCAATTGTAAATTTCAGTCTTGTTTTAAATGGGGCACCAATTCTTTAATGATATCTAAAGGCAATGAGCAGAGCGAGTGGAAACACAAGTCCAATGTATCAACATGTTGCGGTTTGGAGAAGTTGTTGTGTTTGTGTGTATCGGTGTTACGAGCTGCCATCTGTATTCACCTCGTATATCAAGGTGCCCAAAATAAGCCTTCTAATTACTCGCATGACCCCATTTACACTGTGCTCTTCCCGCTCCCAGGCACCGCTCTTCTGTGGCCAGCGTAGACAATGACACGCTGTGCAGGGCCACAGCAGACCCTGGATTAATTACGCAGAGGTAGGAGTCATCATTTCCCAACTTCTAATTAACAGCAGATAAAAGGAGTGAGAAGAAGAAAGGGGTGACAGCAGAACGGATCTGGCATTGAACTGGGCGGATTTCCATTACAAGGAAGAGCGAGCACTGAGAACCGAGCACTACAGCTGTACTTCAGTTTGAGCTGTTGTCTTCAGGATTAATCCTTTAAAACACAAGCACCAACAACAACAGTTATACAGCTACACCGCACGTGCATGCAATACATTTGAAACTCTCTCCTCTCTCTGCTTCCCTCTGCATGAAGCACCAAATCCTAATACTATACTTTTTCAAAACCCACTGGACCTGCACACTCATTTACTCCTCTGCATCCACCACTTCTCTGCAGTAATCTGCACCACTTTAGATGACACCGAGAGCAAAGACAAGATTGGATTTTTTTTCTTTTTTCTCTGCCATCTTCAAAGTGCTTCTTCAGTAGCCCAACTGCAGTGCCACCCGTTCAATAAGCACAAGCTGGACTTCAGGAGCAGGTGTGTGATGATCTATGCATCCTCCTCAATTATGGATGCGATGTTACGCAAGAGGAGCTGCATCTACTGTACTGGAGATGGTAAAAAGCCAAAAATACACTTGTTCAGGGGAGCTTTTGCTTGCAGCACTTGGGCACAACATAAGACTAGAAACATTCGAGTCAACTTATGTTTTGCTGAAAAACAGTAGGGACATTGTTTTGATTGGGGACAATAATTTGAAACTGAGCTGTAGCTCAATTAAATCATGTTGGACCAGAATAAAAAATGTGTTCCTGATATATTTCAACAGAATCAGGCCAGAAACTGTGTTAAAAATACACATACCTTGTTTTAAATAAGGACAAACTGTCAGAAATGTCTCTCGGACTGAATAGTGTGCTGGTTCTTTTTACTCTTCATTTCTCAGTCTCTTTGGCTGACTGAGAACTGAAGCGGGGTAATTTGCAGTTAAGTGCTGGTACTCCTGCAGACACAATGCCTCTGCTGCTTTGGTAATTTGTAAGACTGCACTGTTATAGATTCTTAAATACCCAGAAGTGTAGCAAAGCCCACTGCATGTGCCAACAATCCCACTGTGGTAACATATCAGATTTTGGCATTTGCACCAAAACAATCTAATAGTTGCTTCAAACTCATAAATACTGTACATGCTCCACTGTTACTTAGACCATTTACATAATAAAAGTAATAAATATATCATGATTTTAAAGTCCTCTGGGTATCAAGGTTTTTTTTTTAGTGTGTTCTATGTTATGCATATCACTAAAACATGTAGCGGTGTTTTTAATAATGAATGCATGAAAGAAGAAGAACAGTTCGCAGAAGAAGCTCTGCAGGGTACTGAATGTTTACCTAAGCAATGCTCTGCTGCCCTCTAAATTCCTCTTAGCCCTTTATCCTTCTTTGTGGATGACTCTGCATGTGAACAGGCAGAAATTTAATAGTGAATCTGTAAACAGATGTTCTCCTTCGACTGAACACAATCACAACTCGTACCTGCTCTGTGCGCCGAGTCCCTTGACTTGAACAGTGGCTACAGGATTGGAGAAAGCTGAGGTTTCACTGTAATAGCTCCACTTCGCACAGAGAATAAAATATTAGTTTAGAATAAAAATTAGTTTTCATTTATTTGTTTTTTCCAGCCACAATTGACTACTTTCCCAGGGTACCTTTCAAACTCACTACTATCTTTTTACTAGACTTCTACATAAAACTGAAGGCTGATTAAATCTTATCAAAACCTGTCGTTTTTTTGATCTGGTGAAAACTCTTAACCTGACATCCAGATTACTCTTCATCTAGGAACGGTGCCAAAAGGCTTATTCTTTTAAACTGGAAGTCTATCTCTCCTCCCACCTTATCACACTGGGATTAAGGAGATGGTGCATGTAAATATACATCACAATGATCCAAAACACACCAGCAAGTCCATTTATGAATGATTCAAAACATTGAAGGCTTTGAGGTGGCCGCACTTAAATGAGATTGAGTTGCTTTGATATGACACTAAACAAGCCGTCCATCCTGGAAAACCCTCCAATTCAAATGATTCTGCAAAAAAGATTGGGCCAAAGTTACCACAACCAGCCATTAGGTTTAGGGGACAGTTACTTTCCCCCGCATATGGCCAGGTGGGTTTGGACACCTTAAAAAATGAAAAAATTCCTTTAATGTCAATACTGCCATTCTTCAGTCGCCTAAGCCCAAGTGTCTGGGAGTCTCTTTGCGTTTGTGTATGCTGTAGCAGGATAAAAATCAATAAATAAAATATTCAAATAAGAAAAAAAAAGTTGGACTGCACCAATTCTGGGACGACATCACTGCTGACATGAAAATGTGACGGATAGTTGCCAGTGCCAAATTTTTTTGCCCTGTTTGATTTATTTTTAATTTTTTTCAAACAATTTTGTTTGTTCTTGTGTTAGTTTTTTATCACAGCAGCTTTGAACATGTTTCCAACAAAAACTTGGTGAAATAACAACGTCTGTAAATTCTCATTTGCAGATAGCTCAATATCAACAGGGATGATATCAGCTAATATCAAAGCCTGCTCCCTACATTGCTGCAACCTAAGGATAAGTACACTGCCTTGATTTTTTTTGCTTTGTTAATCGAAAGCTGCATTTACTGCATTGACACCTTACATCATTTGTTTAACACTAATGTAGAAAAGAAATCTTTAGCTGTCTTTTAGGAGTTTTTAAGCTAGTGTGCAAGCTGCATTCACCCATAGGCAGCTGGGCAGGTGCGGGAGTGATTCTGCATAACTATTTCCACCTTTCCCTTCAGCTTCCAGAGAGTTGAAAGGAGTCATTCTCACAGTAAAGCCACACCTCCCACCCCTTCCAGCTGTCCTGTTACTGGGAGCAGTGAATCTGTATGTGCGTATAGACCGTGCTTTCTCCAACCTGCTCCAGCATTTGTGTCTACAAAGCCCAAACCCTAAGCTCAAAATAGAATCCAACCTCATTTCATGCCTCGTGAAGCTCTAAATTTGCACCAGAGGGGACACTACATTTGTGATAGATAGTGCAAGCATATTAGAAGGAAGAACAAAGTCCGTTTGTCTGACAAATTGTTCCCTTCTCTGTGGAACCTGTGAAAGCAAGGAGGCAATTACACAGACAAAGAAAGGGTCTAATCTTAAAGAACAGCCCTTCTCTCTGTGGGGATGAAGTATGACGAGCTTTTCAGACCAAACTTATGCCTGGAAAACCCGTGTTAGCAAAACTCTAAAGCAAGCAGCAACAGCAAATAAACTCGAACCATTAAAATATCCTCAACATGTTCAACAGCAACCATCTCCATTTTAGCACATTTTATAAATCCAGCAAAGGTGAAAGAAGTTTAAGTAACTGCCCAGAAACAATTAGTTTAAAATGGTTTAAATATTATTAAGTAATAATTATATATATATATATATATATATATGATTTTTTTTTTTTTTGTTAGCATGTGTTTTGCAGGCTCCTGAGGGGGAGAAGAAAGCGATGATACTCCGTAAATAAAGTTTTCTTGTACCTTTGAGCGTTATCCTGCTTCAGGGAGTCGCTCTTCACTCAAACTTTTAATCAGTCTTAAAAGAGGAAATTCAGTTATGCTTAATTAATCATGATGAGGGAAGGTTTTATAAATTTACATTTTGTTCAAAGTCAGCAGAAGGAGTGCCCCTTTGTGGTGTACATAAATGTCTGCAGCACTGAGACTACATTTGCTCCTCCACTTTGTGGCAAAGGAAGTTGGTTAAAGTGTCTTTTCCTTTCTGTGCTTATAAAGTACACAATTATATGAATTTCCTACTGAAAACCGTAAGCATGAAAAATAGGGATTTTTATGATGATGTACTGACTTTAGATATTGCAGCTTAATATATTCTCCCCAGTAACCAGTGACCTTTCCTTTGATGCAGACATCAATCTCTCCATCTGTTGCTGGAGTATGTGTGTTTTTATCCCAAGCAGGAAAAGTGGAAGGATTTGTTGATCTCACTAACAGGGGATTGATTAGTGGCATTTATGTGTTTGTCAATAGGTTAAAGTGAAAGCTGCCACATTAATTAATAAGAAATTCAAGGTACATGGTATGCAGCCAGAAGAGCATGAAGTATATACATCAACACGTGTTAAACACAGCCCAGCTGTAGCTCCATCACACCCTACTAAGGAAAAAACTGGCAAGCTATATCACGTCCATCTAACACATGAAAAGCACAACACTAGATTAATGTGTCTAGTGTGAGTTTGCATGTACACCACTAACAGGAATGTAACTCAGAGACAGGCCTGAAAAACAAGCAAGGTTTTCATGCTGTGCTCTGTTTCACATGCAGTAATGCTCAGAGGGCTCTTACAGCATCCTGCATGTGTGTGATCCCTGCAGACTCAAATTCAGGATATTGCTATGATTCATTAAGTTACACACACAGCTTTCATTCCCAGCCTGACTCATGCTTTACTACTAGCTCCCACTTTCTCTCCACCTCTCTCTCTCCCTCTGTGTACTCATTCCTGTGTTAAAGAGCACATGTGCCTATTTGGTAAGGCTGGTGGTAAATGAAACAAACAAGCAACTCTTTGCACTCTGCTGAGGTGTATTCAGTCCCCCTCCCCACCTGTCTTGAAATTGGCTGCTTTCAGCATCAGCCCACCACTCTTTAGCCATTAGCTACAGATTTTGAGCTGCTCACCAATCAACACATAGCCTGCAAAAGATGGCTAGTGGGACCTCTGTCCCCACGAAAACACCCGCAACACGGTGATCTCGGGGGATCGGAAGGCTGTATTGATTTGACCTGTAATAATTTTGCTTTAAGACTGCTTTGTTAGAAACAGAAGAAAGCTAAAAGAATCCAATTTGTGTGTCCAATCAATGGACATTAAAACAGTTCCAGTTTAACAAGCAATTTTAGTGGTGTCATTCCAGAACAGATATTATAATTATAATTATAATTACATTAAATTAAAATTATGCTGCTACAGTTTTATAGAGCAGAGTGAGTTTAAATCATAGTTCTTAATGATGTGTTTAAATCACCTGCACGCAAAAAACAAAATTGGTTTTCTGTAAATATGTGATTTGAAAAAGTGTCTAAAGACAATTTTTTTAAATTGTTTCATTCCTTGAGATGGGTGCTTTTTTTATTCACTTAAAGTTCAGCGTGTCAATCAAACAAACAAAAATAGATTTTTGGATATGTGGGCTGGACTGAAACTGAACAAAAAACAGCCAATATCCAAAAAATTAATAAACATATTAAAAAACAAACCCTGGAAAACATTCAGAAATCCTGAAGAATATTGGTTAAAATCACTTTTTTAAAAATTGCAAGATAGAATCAAAATGATTGAAATCAAGAAGAAACAAATCCGATAGAGTAGTTACAGGCAACTGACGTTCTGTGTAAGAGAATATGCAAATCTACTGAAGCATTGCGGAGAATGAAATGAAAGATTAAAATAAAAGCCACGTTAGCAACTATTTTTCTTCAAAGACTGAACTACTCTGAGCAAAATTCATATTTGATTCAGCTCAGCCAGCTGAATCAAACATCAGCTCCACCTTCTGCAGCAACCAAAAATGCACACTTTAACGGTTGATTCTCTGTATGGAACAAAACTGCATTCGTATGTTAGTGAAAATAATAATGAAGATGCTGACTGATGAGCTTGTGAAGGCCTCATATTGTACAGTGCTTGGGCATGCTATAGTACCAAATTTAGAGTCACCATAAAGGAGTGGTGGGCAGATCAATCCAAATATCGATTGTATCAATACCAAGTCGGTATCGGATCGATACAACGGCGCATCCACCTTTTACTGAAAAGTATCAGTATCAATATCAGCGATACTGGCCCGTATCGATACCAAAATATTCAGTATCACACACCACTAAAAGGAAGCAGAGGGCTGGACTTAAAGGAACACACCACGCTGACCTTAAATCTGTCAAGACACAACTGAAAGCCAAGCCAGTGTCCAAGACAAGAATGACTTTATAACCTGGCAGTACTTTTATATTTGGGCTACCTGACCACTCTGGCTACTACATAAACCCCTGCATTCATTACAGCTAGAGAAATGTCACAGCTCCAGGTGTAACTCACTCTTGTAGCTTGCACTCCAAGGCTGATATCCATAATATCCAGTGATGCGCAATATTCGCTCCTCTATCGACGCGCTGTTGATGTCCTCAACCGAGCGGGAGGATTTGAGGTCCTCTTTGATAGCCTCGTCCACCACCAGGTACTTGAGCTGCCTGAGCTGAGGGCTGATGTCCGAAAGCCTTCTCGGGCTCACGTCGGGCGACTTGCGCATCCCGCTGGAAAGAGAGCACAAGGGGTGTTGAGACAAAGTGAGGCCACTTGGCAAAGGGAAGTGGGTCCGTAAAGCGTGTATATGACTCGATGACGCAAGACTTCTCCTTGGGTAAAACAGGAAAGTCGGTGTTGCATATTCCACGGAGACCGGGGTTAAGGGCCGCTGCAATGCCTCCTTCGTACAGTACAGAAATCATCATCCTTCAGTGGCCCTGCGCGCGGCAACACTGTGAAGACACTAAGCAAGAGTGACTGCTCCTGCACTTGTTGTTTACTATTCACTGTGCAGCGCCTATTATAGACTTATATGAGTGTGAAACTAATGAATCGATCTCGAGTGATTTGTAGAGATGGAGAAGCGACATTTGTGACAGCTTCATGTAGGCACTGGACCACAAAACTGCGCCTAGCCTACAACACAGCCTATCAAATGTGCTTCTATCACGCAGAGGAGATGCATACTTGGTGCCGTCTGTACTGCACAAAGAGGAATGATCGAAATCTGCACTACTATGGCTCTGCTGAATGGAGTAACTGGCCAAAAGTAACGCTAGGGTGACCTGACAGCTTCTCCTGGTATAATGTGACAGCAAAACATGATTTACTGACCCACTCAGAAAAAACCGGTGTCGAAAATTTGCCCCTGCAGACATCTCTTAAAGCGCACACCGTTTATAACCACTGCAGAACTGTATTATGACTTTAAATCATTACTGCGAGGTAGTAAAAGCAGTTAAATATAAAGCAGCAATCAGGATTTGTGTGTGTGTGTTTTTTAACATTTCAGCTAAATAAACTCAGTTTATTTGATCGGTGTGGCTATGAAATTAAGTACGCAACAGGTCGTTCTGCCTCCTATCGATTGGCTGCACTACATTCGTAAAAGTTTAAATGTCTTACAGCGGCATTAAAGTAGTAGGAGGTCCAAGGTAGCACATACAGTCCCGGTGGGGCCGTCCGACCCGGTCCCATACAGTGCCCTCTCCATCGCCGTACATCCTCAGGGCCATGCAGCAGGGCAGCTACTGTGAATCCAAATCCTCACCAAGGCTGCCGGAAACAAGTAGCATCGTCCTGCTTCTTTCCACCACCACAAACATATGCCTGCCTGGCTTCTACAGCACACACTGTCTCAACATTAAAAGGCAGTGCTGCGCTCTGGATGCTGCTGAGTCCTAGAGGCACAGCAACAGCGTCATCTGCCGGATTCACGGGAAGCATCATCATGTGGAACATGCAGCGCGGACATTTGTGAAGAGTGGCAACTGTATATTGCAGCACTATTTGCAGCTTACAGGGTGTAGCATCTACAAAACTTTAGAAGTAGTCTCTCCTTTTTTAACAGTTCCCCTAAATATTTCAAACAGAAACAATCACTTTCCCCAAGCTCAAGATGGAAAAAAAAGACAAATAAACTTTAAATGTGAAGTGTTTTTTGTATTTATCATTTGTGTCAGCTATTTCTGTCTCAGAGCATTATCAACTCCTCTGAAGGTTTTTTAATGATACTGAAACAGAATAATAATAAATCAACCCAACTGTCCTGATAAAAACAAAAGTAATAGTAAATCTCCTTCTTATGTGTTGTAAAATAAATGTTTTTCTTAAAAGAATGTACAAAATCTGACACTGCCTCAGTCATTGTCCCGAAGTCCCCCTTTTATTTCTTGCCTTGTTTTTTTCCAGCCACAGTGGATAGATTGAATTTTCCTTCTTGAATGTTTGGGCTGTGACGGAAATATAAGCTGCACACGTCCAGGCTGCTTAAGATGTTTCTTAGCACACTGCCAACATCTTTACCAAGCTATCTTGTCCAGCAACTATTACTGCGGATTTGACAAGCCTCTGGGGTTCGCTTTGTTCTATTATTCATAAGTACTTTACCTAAGATCTCCAACAAGGTTTTAAGGCGATAGCAAGGCCTATGCTTCAAATTTCTGAGTGAACAGTGGTAGAAATTAAAAAAGAGAAGACATCTGGCTTATCTTCAAAAACACAGAATCAAACACAATCTGATGTGGTTGATTACTTCCAATCAGAAGTATACTCAGTGAGGTAATTGCTCACAGTGATTGTATCTACTAGGAAATTCAAATCAACTCACTTACTAGAATAGTCCTGACTATCAAGGTATAAAATGAAAGTGGATTTATTTAATGAGAAACTTCCTCACTGTTCAGCCTAAACATGATGCTCATTTTCTAAACATCTGACAAAGTTTAAATTAAGTCTTTCATTTTCTTCTTCTTTCCTAAATAAACTGAAACAGTACATGCAGGTCCAGCAGTCACGAAGACTGAAACTCTACCTTGCTTGAATTGGGTAGTGCTGTCCATACCTCTTAGGTCTGTTCTCCACCCGCTGCATTGCGTCTGCATGCTGTGAGCTCCTCACTGCAGCGTGCCGACTGTTTTTTGAAGATAGGTTTTGCATGGATCAATGCAGCCACACCTCACACATCCACGGGAGTTGGGGTAGGTGGTTGGCAAGGGCACCTGCCTTTACTTGAGCCAAAAAAAAAAAAAAAAGTAGAGTCTAGTCATCGATAAGGAGGTCAACACCTCTCATTGACAGCCTTAGGGAGGAGAGGCTCAAGTTCATCTTGTATAATGCACCTCTCAACTTCACAGCTCAGCCCAAGCCAAATCGATTTTCACAGTTTGACTTTCGTCTTTGCCAAAACGTAATCATGTGGACACCATCCCTGTGAGGTGCGGCTTGCACATATCAAAACAGTCATTCTGTGCTATCCGGTGCACCATCTTCCACTCCAGCAGACCTCTGATAGTGATCTAATTGATGCCCCGATCTACAGGGCACTGCACTCCTTTCTAAATATGGTTCTGTCTTGAAATGAGAGCCAAAGCTCAAGGCCAAGAAACTTAAAATTAGCTCAGTTTTTTTTTTTTTGTAAAATAAATTCTTAAACAATCTATTTATTTCCCTAAAACTAGCTCCAATCAACCTTTACATAGCTGACATTTTGTCCTGCCATTTCAACAAAAGCAGAGGTGTTACTAACAATTTCTCCCTTCCATTAAATGTCAAAGCCCGCCTTCATAGTGGCAGGGCCCTGCATGGAGCTGCCCCACTTTAATAGAACGCAGTCATTAATAATATGTGACGTCTGTGGTGGCTTTTGTTGCTACGTGACACGCTGAATAGTAAGTCATGAACAAAAGTATCTACAGTTTTCTCATAGAGAAAAATGTAATATTATTAAAGATGTAGTATTATTTCATAGTTCCTGCTCCCTTAAATCATCCTATGTGACATTTCTAACTTTGAGAGTTTATTACTTTTGTGGATTAGATTTACTCTTAATAATGCTTCTTGGCTTAATAAGGATATAAGTGTGTAATTTAAGCAGCACATTTCCTCCATAAATCCATCCATCCAGTTCCACTTATCTAATGGAGGGTTGCTGGAGCCCAGCTGTCACTGGGCAAAAGGCAGGGGACACCCTGGGTCATTCACCAGTCTATCACTGGAATAACACAGAGAGACATATAATGCCACTTAAGAATCATCAGTTAACCTAACCCCATGCATGTCATTGGACAGTGGAAGGAACTCACATGAACTCTTGGATACACATGTAAACTCCACAAAGAAAGGTCCCCAGCTGTCTGGACCTTCTGGCTGTGAGGTGCACCATATTGCCTCAGCATGTTTTTGTCTTTTTTAAAGTGACGAGTCTTTGTGGTAACTTTTTTTGTATTTTGTTGTCCCAATAAAGGGCTTATAAATCTTCTTAGAAAGTATGCAGTGGTTTTCATACTAGGCTTCATGAATGTAGCAGGAGAGCAGATTTGATAGTGAGAAGCACAGGTGTTACTGGTGCATTAATCATGGATCCTCACTGTTCCAGTGTCCTACTAAGGAAGAAAGTGAGCCAGCGAGAAATGAAAATCAGCTAATAATTTCTCTATTTAAACCTTCTCTTTTCCACTGAGGTCTATTTTCTGAGGGCGCATTTCTCAGTACACTGTGTGAATGACTGCAAAATAAAGGACACTGAATCCAAAATGACTGTTCTCCCTGAATACAGGATGCTCCTGGCAAAGCGGTAGCACTGATGCTGTGATAGAAAAGTAGTTATAGATTTCCCCATCCTTCAGCAGAACATCAGTTTGAACTATTTTCTATTCTGCACGTTATGAGCTTTAATCTACTTTCTCACTCTTTTGTATTATTCCTCTTTCTGTGTCCAGTTTTATACCATTTAAAAAAAAAGAATGATGAAACCTCGTCTCTGCTCGCTATCAATATTTAATGCAACATTCAGCCTGGAAACAGTGCGACAGGCCACTGCTGATTGGCCGATGATGAGAGTGAAGACAAACCCCGAACCAGTAAAAAGGTCACACTTATTACCGTGCATTTAAGAGGTTTTACAGACATTTCTCATCACTCTGTAGTTTGACTGAGGAGCATTTTGGTTTGTTCTAATGAAAACAGACATATCTATTTCTCCGACGCTGAAGAAGGCATCATCTGTTACACAGTTATTTCAACCAGAAGGGCTCATAACTTTTATGAAGGCAGCACAGTAGAGACTCAAGGAAACAAACTAAGAGCTGTTAAGCGGCTGAAATGAGAAACATTTGTCCCCATTAAAAACTCCATATGTGAATTGTCTGTTTCAAATGAGGCTGTCCTTGAGGAGCTGTGTCTGAGAATGGTTCCCCCAGCACTACTCTGTTTAAGCCTTAATAAATTAGTCACCTTCAGTCCTTACAATTTTCTCCTTATCTATCTATCTATCTATCTATCTATCTATCTATCTATCTATCTATCTATCTATCTATCTATCTATCTATCTATCTATCTATCTATCTATCTATCTATCTATCTATCGATCTATTTATTTCTCCTAAGCTAATAAAACCCTCTTCAGGTGATTCTACTATACTCTCTTGCATATGAAAGCATGGCTGGTAGCATCCCAGCTGCCCTTCTTTGACTTGATTTGGATCAGTGTGCTGCCCACTGGCACATCTGGTTTCCTCGTTGTTTATTAAAAGTCTTTTGTCTTTTTTTTTGTTATGGTTGGATGCTCAAGACCACACGGTGCAGAGCAGATCATTTTTTTGACAGCCTTTCCTGATGCGTTCAGAACACACAATCAAAACAGAAACCAGCACGTATCACGAAACATATGTTCTTTGTCTCGTACGCCTCTTTTCTTATGTATGATTCAGCAGTGCAGTTGGATGCTGGAGACCACATCGTGCGGAGCGGATCGGCTTTCACAATTTGTACTGATACATTCACAAACAATCAAAGCAGAAAGCATTTTACATCACGAAACATATGTTTATATTGCGTGCTTTCGTGTCTGTGACGCAAATGCAGTCTGTGTCCCCGACAGCAGAGTCACGTCATCCTCTCTGTTTCAGTATGTTCCTTTTCTTTGATTCCATGCAGAGTTTTCTTTGTTTTCCAGGTGTGGTGAAGCTGTTTGTTTTCATTCCGCTTTTGTTTGCTGTCAGTGATGAAATATTGTTAATATTAGTAAACACTGAGTATATTACACTTTTCACCTTGTCTCTAAATGAATGTTTTTGAATGTAATTGAATACGGCTTTCTGGTAGCATCTCTTCTGAAGTTCTCCACTCCTCCTTGAGCTAAAGCTCATTTAACTTGTGGACATACTGCAGCTCTTCCACAACATGAGAGCATTCTCTGAAGATACAGCTTTTCATCTTCCATTCTGATGATATAAAGACCTTTTACAATGCATATGCAAATAAGTACTCATTTTTCTGTAACATGCTTTATCTTTCACATATCCTCTCTCTGGAGTGTTGTGCTGGCGGCATCTCACTAGTTCCTTTAAATGACCTTCATTGTACTGCTGCAGGACATTGTACCACTAACACCATTCTCAAAAACATTAAAAACAGACATTTTAATGGCTCACCATCAAAGATTGGCATCTCTCGTTTTTGTCACTCGTGAAAGGCATTATTTGTGGTGCACTGAACGTTGTTTTCATGACATTTAAGAGGCGTAGGCTCAGGGGAGCATGGACTGACTTGTGATTTTCTCCTTAGGCCTTGTTCTTTTTCTCATTCTGAGTGGTCATATTTAATTTCCTTTTGTTTCCCTGAGTGCTTTGTTATTAATCGTTTCCACTCTGAGATCTTAACACATCTAGTAATGTGTGCTGCAGTCTCTGCATCCAGTCAAAGCTGCCCCTTCTTCCCAAGAAGAATTTCTTGCAGCTCAGTTTTTCCTGTAAAAATTTCTGTTTCGTCATTAATCTTGCCCAGTCGGCCTCACCCCTAAAAGATGTGCAGAAGACAAATTAGAAGCAGCAGATTTTTCTCTATTAGTGGAGCTCTGTGATCAATTTCTCTGCTACCAAAATCTGGCTCACATCATTTCAAATCATCAGGGGTGGCTGCAGCTCATCAGATAGAGCGGGTCACCTGCTGTTCAAACAGTTGGTGGTTCGATCCCAGTCTGCGCCAGTCTGTGTGCATTCTAATAGATCCACTGGAGTACAAATGTGTGTCAATGTTAGATAGAAAGCACAAATGATTGTGTGAATAGCTGAATTAGTATATATAGGAACCAGTCCACTGAACATCATCTTGAAGGTTTAAGTTCTAAAACTATGAATAAAATAAATGAACTAATGACTTTATCTGTCTGTTGTATAAGCGAATTAGGTTAATTTAAAATATAATTTACATAATTATAGCCATGAAAAGAAGTTATGAAAAAACAAAGTAATATGGTGAACCACTGACCCTCTCTCCCACACCTGTCGAAAGCAGATGTAAAATATTCGTTTTAAAACCCTGAATTCTGTCACAACTTTTGCCAGGCACCCTGTCGTTCCAAAGGCCCGTGTTATTTCTTTAGGGTGAAATTGTTATTCATCTGTCATTACTGGTAAGGCTGACACACAGCTGGAGAGAAGAAACAGATTCCTCAAGGATTAGAGTTGCTGCTGATGCTACTATGCGTCTACATCATGGACCCGTGTGGTGCACAGACCGCACAGCTCCGATGAGACGAAAAGATTGGCATCAACCGTCTTCTTTGTCTGGCAAAAATTAACTGCCCTGATTTCCATTATTAGATATTCTCTTTTTACTTTTGCTGACAAACAAATGAATAAAGTAGCCACAGAAAGTTCCCTCTCTGTTGTATACAGTCAATAATCGAATGCCTCTATAGATACAGTCAGACAGCAGTCATTCAGTTCATGGCAGAACTTTAGCATCTCCCAGTTGAAACGCATTATGTCCATTACAGCTATGTTGGTATTATAGTTAGTCACAACTGGTCGCCCCCTACTGCACAAGGAACACTCAGCGGCATGCTTCAGGTCCAGAAAGACGTATGACAAATAGCTGGATGGATTTTTTTCATATTTATAGCCAATTGTTTATTTATTTTATTTATTTCTTCTTTTTTTGCGAGTTGTGGGGAGTGAGGATAGTCTGTAAATCAGAGCATTTTGAGGTTATTGGTCAAGTTAGAAATTAAAAGGCAATTGGTCAACTTTCTTTCTTCTTCATCTCATTTTTTGGTAGCAGTCGTGTTGTTAAATGCATCATTTTGTAACTGTTGTCATCTAATTAGTGTCCACAGCATCTTCTGTACATCAAATATTTTTCACATGTCATCTCAGAAAAGCTTTAGTGGGATAAAAGGGTAGAAAACACAGAATAGGAGCCCTCTGCTGTTGTTTTACATTCACTCGTCTTTGTTATATGGTATATGTATATGTGCCTGCACGAAACAGCTCAACAGTGAGCTCAGTCTTGATGTCGTCCAAAAATCACACGCCGCAGAGATAGTTTTTCACTGCAGAATAGCTGTGAGAGAACAAACGCCTGTGGCTACATCATCCAATTAGCAATTCCCTCTCTTCTCCCCTGCCTTCTGGTACTGTTGGTCTATCTCACCTCCTATTCATTTAACACATACTTAACTGGAGCAGTCTGTAAACATCTTCACATATGTACGGCTTAAAAAGAACGGCAACCTGAAAGACATTGCTTGTTTGATTTTAATCAGCGGAATCAATATCGAGTACCTTTTAAGTACAAATAACACCCAATGTATGACAGTAACATGAACATGTTGTGTTTGCTGTAGAATATGAGAGCAGTTGCAGAGTTAGCAGTGGGGTAGAGTTGTGCTCGAGGCCTCTCGCATTCACATTGTCCCAGTGTGTGTGTTTGTGTGTGTCTGTGTGTGTTTCAGGATATAAATAGAGTTGCTCCACCATCAGAAAGCGGTGCTATAGGGTAGATGCCAGTCGTCGCCTCAATCTAGCCCAGCCCACCCCTGTCCTTCCTGACCCCTGAGTGCCGGCAACACAAGCATATGAGGACCAAAGTTGTTCTAAAAGCCAACTCAAGATGAAATGTCAAACAGTATGCAATATATGACTGGGTGCTACTACAACGGGTTTTGCCTTTAGGTTGGGTGAGAATGAGTGTTTAATTTAAGCTGGAACATATCAGTTTGTTTAAAAAAAACGTTACAATAGGTAAAACTGTCAGCATCAGACTTTCAAATATCCCTGATTGTTTGGATCCAAATCCCTCAGACAGCTTCTCTCATGCTCATAAATCATGTTAAAAAACAAAAAGGTCAAATGGTAATATTAATGACAAGAAACTGCTGGTAAATTTCAGTCATGTGTGTAGAGATGAACCTTCAGGGGATGCTTCTGTTCTGCCCCGTTACGTTCTTGACTGACAGCCCGGCTGCGTCTTCTGACAATTGTATGTATGTCAAAAAATGCAACCAGTGTGGGTACAAATTAAGAGCAATAAAAACCACACAAAAAAAGCTGAGGCAATGGATAAAGCATGTTAAGTTATAATAGGCAAACTCAGAGGGGAAACTAGAGCTTTAGCCAAAGATGGAAGCTATTTTGTTGGAGTATCTGGAGTCTGGAGTGATTCCAATCTCATTTTGCTGTAAGCACAGATGTTGCTTGTGCATGCAGAATGCTTCGTTTTCAATGAGGGGGTGATCTCACTACTTTTTATTCAGCACTGTTTTCTGTGTGTAGTGATGATTTAACAGGAGCGATGGAGAATTTGATTATATGAAGACGGACAGAAAGACAGACAGATGGATGATAGATAGATAGATAGATAGATAGATAGATAGATAGATAGATAGATAGATAGATAGATAGATAGATAGATAGATAGATAAGGAGAAAATTGTAAAATTGCAAAATAATTGCACTCTCACAATTGGCTTCCAATAAATACTTGCTGCAAGCGCATATTCTATATTCATGGAGTTAATAACAAGAATGTCAGCTCTTGGCTGCTGCAGTGAGAGGTGCCTGCGTGTCAAAGTTGGTTACACTTCTCTGTGACATGAAGCTGCTTACAGCTGCTTAATAAAACAAAAGCACTGCAAAATTAAATTGACTTTCCTTAGAGAGATATGTGCCGCCTGCAGCTGGGAAAACAACAACAACAACAATAAAGCAATATAATATGTAGGTAGGATGGATGATGAGGCTGGAGGGCATCACAAAATCACAGACAAACCAAGATGCAAAACAAATAAACAAATATTTCAAGAGTATTGTTTGCATATTATATTTCATTGTTTCGGATATTGTCTGGTCCCAAAGCTTAAGATTTTGATAGTAAGCTTGTGTCTTTTCAACAGCTCTCACTTTCCAGGAGCCTAACTATTGTTTTTGTGCTAAAATGAGAAATACTTTTCGGTTAATCATTTCTTGCAGAGCTTCGTGTTCACCTCCAGCTTGAATTACTGACAGAGACTAAGTGTGAAAAAAACACCAATATCCATTTTTAGGGTCATAATGGTGCATTCAAGCGTCAATGTTTATATATTTAAAAAGCCTACAAAAGACCCTGTGGTTATTTGTTCTGCTTTTACTTTCCAATTCCTCCTACACAAAACCAGCAGAAACTGACTGCAAATTTCCCCTTCATATTATCATGTGTTGCTTACAGAGAACAGGTATCAGGGCACATTTCCCACGAGCTAACACTAGCATTTTGCATGACATGCCTCTCGTGGTCCTGGGTCTTTGATCAAGTGGTTTGAGTTTATGGACAACTTTTTGTTATTTAAATATTTTCCATTTGATTCTTAGTTTGTTTGGTGGTTATATATGCAACTTTATGTATTTGCTTAGGGAATTTAACCTTAAGTTTTTACATCCTCTTCACATAACAGATTTACTGTTCCTGCATTGCTTTTTGTTCCACCCTCTTGTGTCAATTCCCCTATATTAAGTTCACTTACATGTTTGTGTTTCCCTGTTTAGTTATCACTTCCATTCTCACTTCAGTTACTTGTGGCAGATTTTTATTTCTAGTGTCTGAATTTAGTTTTACATTCTTTCCTGTCTCGTTGCGTTTGATTACTATCAACTTGCATCTCGTTACCCAGCTGTCTTTGTCACATCGTGTTCTCCCAGCTATACATTTCCCTCTGCTGATCCACTTCAGGGTTGTGTGTAGGTGGCTGTAACCTATCCCGGCTGCCATAGGCCAAGAGGCAGGATACACCCCACAAAGGTTGCCAGCCTGTGGTGGGGCTAACACAAAGAGAAAGAGAACCACTCATATGGCCAATGCAGATTCACCACTTAAGCTAACCCCACTAACTGCAGAGGCACCCAGCGAGAACTCACACTGACAGGGGGAGACAATAAACCAGAAAGGCTCCAGCTAGCTGGTGTATTCAAACCAAGGACCTTCTCGCTGTGAGCCAACAGTGCTAACCACTGTTCTCAGCCAGCTGTTTTGTACTTTAAATTCAGTCAGCTTGACCAACTTTGTGTTGGATTTTGTTATTGAGTTTTTGGGCTTTGGACTTTGTAATTGCCAAAATAAAGGTTAGTGTTATGTTTTATCTTATCTTATCTTATCTTATCTTATTTTATCTTATCTTATCTTATCTTATATACATGGAGAATGAGAATAGGACAAATCAACAACTGACACTGACTAATTAGTATTGTTCTGAACACAGTCTACAAGACTCAA
>VUQR01036149.1:101977-118968 GCA_015108515.1 Hemichromis elongatus
TTTTGACAGCCCTATCAGCACTATTATCAGTCTGTACATGCTCCAGATAGCTTTTCTTCAAATTCTTTAATTCTAACTCGCTTTTGCAACTTTGTACTTTTGTGTTACTGGCAGCAACAACTCTACGTCATTGTTAATCCATTTAAAAAACTCAGTGCTTTTCCTCGACATTTTGCCGCAACGTTTCAAAGAGCTGGAAAGTAAATAAACGGCAGACAGAAATCACACAGGGGGAATCGTCTAACGTTTCAGTGTTTTCGCCCATTTCAATGTGGACAAATAACTCTGTGAAAACGACTAAATACGATAGTGTGAACGCGGAGCGTTTTCAGACGAAAACGCCGTTTTCAAAATTATCCGGACTAGTGTAGACGTAGCCTGAGTATGGTAATGGCCTGTGAACACCAAATATTCAAAAGGGTTTTCACAAGTCAGCCCAGGTAAAAAACCCCTACACTTACGCCAGGTTACAAATAATAGGGCTGACTTGTCTCATCTGCATTACCTGGCACGTCGTTTAGCATATGTATAGAGTTTTAAGTAAGGGGGTTATGTTTACGCTGCCCTTAAGGAATGTATCTGTGAGATGTGGTTAACTACACATTTGTTTGACAACTTTTTTCAGATGCTGATGAAAGGCTAATTATTTCAGTTGTTTAATTGAGGTAAAATACTTTGAGATTCTGCCAATTCTAACATCATTTTATATATATTCTACTTAACTATTGTTCTAGGTGGAAAACTAGGAGACTGGGGGGACGGTGGGGATATTAATATATTAGAATACATTATACATTGTTAGCAAGCTATGGATTGCAATGGACTGTTTTTCCCAATCATAATTTATTGTAAACAGTGAAACAAGGTAAACAAATGCATTTTTCATTAAAAACAACATTCTTTGTAGGAAAATGGAAACACTAGGAAATTAAAATTTTTGTTTTACTCAATTATCGAAAAATCTAAAAGAATTCCAGTCAAGAAATCAAAGTTTAATTTATTGCACTCCAGAGCTGAGTTGCAACGTAGCAACTGAGTGGCTTCATAATTCATGCAAAAACATATTTGCTATTATGTATGTGAGATTTTTCTAAATGGATCTATCCCCAGAAACATTTCATCAAAAATGTTTCTTCCACTAAAAATGTAACATTCAGATGAACAGAATCAACTTTCTGGGATTTCTTTGCCTGGATGATTGAGCATGCATCAAGACAAATGGGTGCGTAGTATAGAGCTTAACTAGCAAAAGGTCCCTGATTTGACCCCATGTGGAGACTTAAATCCTTTTAGAGTTTACATCAGCGAGAAAGAAAACAAATTCTGTCAGCTTAAACCTGCAGAGTTGCCTGCTGTGGCAACTCTTTGTAAATAACAGAGCTTTCTTTCCCAGTTAAAGCAATGATACAGTAAACTATTTCTAAACAGCCAAATGGCATTTTTGTCTGCAGAAACAGTGTAGCAACTAATTATATATTTTTTTATGTTAATATAATTTAATTAGTCACCTGAGGAAACCTCATTTCGAGAAGTTCTTACAGATTGGAGCTTACGAGAAGTCCCCTTCCCCTGAGACCTGCTTAATTAAGTTCACAGTCTTCTTCTATTTGCAGTTTGCAGACTTTCCAGACCCAATGCTGTACAGCGATTACCTGCCTGAGCTGTCACGTCATGATCAGTGCACTGATCCTGCTGATCCTGAGCTCGGAGCGGACCAGGTGTCCTGGGCGGATCTGCTGGACATGGATCTTCCATCCTTCCGGCCAGCGTTCCTCGTGCTGTGTAGAGTCCTCCTCAACGTCATTCATGAATGCCTTAAACTGCGACTTGAACAGAGGCCCGCCGGAGAGCCCTCACTGCTCAGTATCAAACAGGCAAGCATCTGTTTTCTCCTTTTTCTCAACAGTCCTGTGATGCCTGCAAACATACAGATTAACTTTTGGTGGATAAATAGGCTTAAAAATTGTTGTGCACAAGAGTTCTTACATGTGTTTGTTTGTGCTCTGCAGTTGGTGCGTGAGTGTAAAGAGGTACTTAAAGGAGGTCTTCTGATGAAGCAGTATTATCAGTTCATGCTGCATGGCGTGGTGACTGACGCTCAGGGCTTGCAAATAAATGCCAATATTGATGAGTTTGAAGAAGATCTTCACAAGATGTTGGTGGTAAGTTTCCCAGCCATTCTCCCGCCTACATTTTCGAACTGTAGTTTTTGATTATTCACCGTGTGCTGCTTTTTGTGCAGGTTTACTTTGACTACATGCACAGCTGGATTCAGATGTTGCAACAGCTGCCTCAGGCTTCTCATAGCTTAAAGAACCTGTTGGAAGAGGAGTGGCACTTCACCAAGGTCATCACGCCTTACATCCGTGGAGGAGAGGCCCAGTCTGGGAAGCTCTTCTGGTAAGTGAACCCACAGTCAGCCAAAACGTGCCATTTTTAAAACCAAGTGACTGCATTTTTGTTTTAGTCACAGCGACTGCTTGCAGAAGTTTATTAATCATTAAAGCTGAGCACTTTTCTGCTGTCTGCAGTGACATTGCTGGGATGCTGCTCAAATCCACTGGAGAGTTCCTCGATGCTGGTCTGAAAAAGAGCGATAATGAATTCTGGGAAAGTGCGGATGACAGCACCGCCTCAGATGAGATCAGGTGGGGAGGATGATGATGGAGTTGTTAGATTTCAACATATTAATGACTTTGTATTGACATTTTTGTCCCAGTGGATTTTGATTTTTAACTTTGAAGCTTTTGTATTCTGCAGGCGATCTGTTGTTGAGACTAGTCGTTCTCTTAAAGAACTGTTCCACGAAGCCAGGGAGCGAGCGTCTAAGGCCCTGGGCTTTGCCAAAATGCTTCGTAAGGTGAGAAACTGACAAAGTAAAGAATTTTCACTTCCTTAACTTAAAAAGAAAAAAAAGAAGATGCAGCAGTACTGGCTTTGTAGTTTGTCTGTGACCCTGTTTTCTCTGTTTACTGAAGCACTGGGATTGTGTGTTTTGACACGTACTTTGTTTGCACCCTTCTCTGCAGGACTTGGAGGTTGCTGCAGATTTCACTATCACTAACGGTGTTACTTGTCTCCTGGAGGCACTGAAGAGAAAAAACTATGTCAAGGTGTTTATTTTTTTTTTGCTTTTATTACATTTCATTTTGCCAGTTTTTGATCTTCCTTCTGCCCTGTGGTTATTTATGTAACTGTTTAACCTTCCCCCACCCCTCAGGTTCAGATACCAGGCTTGGAAGAGCTTCAGGTTTTTGTCCCCTATGGCTTAATGAATCAGCGGCCCGTCATCCTTCAACTTCTTAATGCTGCTGCTGGCAAAGACTGTTCCAAAGAGCCCGATGAAATCGCTGAGGATGAGGCCTACCTGCTCATGAGCAAACACAAAGCTGGGGATTCCACTACTGATTCTGACTGGGCTAAGTGGGATGGTGAGCTTCTCAAGCTGGTCCCACAGATGGAAACTGTTGACACATTAAGAGCCATGAAGGTTTGTGGCATTTCTAAATTCAGTCTGTGTGCACGGGTGTGCGTCTTCTTGTTTGTACCTGATGTTTATATGCCTCACAATGGTTTGATATGCTTTCAGGTAGAGAACATGCTGTTGATAGTGATGCAGTCAGCTCACCTGGTGGCTCAGAGAAAGGCTTTTCAGCAGTCCATGGAGGATTTGCTTACTCCTAACCGAGAGCAAACATCGAGTCAGCCTCTCATCGCGGGTGCTCTGGAAGAGCTCAAGGTGCTTATATAACCACAGGCTTGACATCTAACCCATGGTTTATTCTGTGTTGTCGTGCAGACAGGTGCATGTTGGTGTCCTACTTTCAAATCTGTTTTTATAGCAACTGCTATCAGCTACCTTGAATTTCTGCCCTATTAACATTACATAAAAAAAAGAAACAGAGTCACTTTCAGGTCATATTTTAGAAGTGCGTCCTAAATGGAAGCCACTAAACTTTCAGTAACTTTATCTGTTACTTTAAAAAAAAACCCTCATATGATCGCACTTGATAATAAATACATGAATTAGTAATCATTTTTATGAAAAAGGGTTTTGAACATGTCTCTTTCTTCTTCTCATTTTTCTCTCTCCTTTCACAGAACGAGGCACTGCAGCTATGCATTAAGATAAGCCATGCCATTGACCGAGTAGATTACATGTTTACCACAGAGTTTAAGGCCGAGATCGACGAGTCCGAGTCAGCCACTCTGAATCATTACTATAGGGAGGCGATGACACAGGGCTACAACTTTGCCTTCGAGGTAAAAGACTGGAAAAAAAAGTGTGGCAGATGCTGTGTCTCAATTCCTGTAGCCGCATGCTTGCTATTTTAAGTACATAAATGCACTCACACTGAGCAGCACAGCTACATACGGTACTGTACAAAGGCCTTGAGCTAGTAGAAGCAGTGATTTATTAAAACGTGCAGACATATATGGAAATATAGCATGTAAGGCATAGGAAGTGTTCTTCAGGCTTTTTGAAGGGGATTTTTTGGATGTTTTCTGCCTTTTGTTCCATTCTCAATCAGCTTGACTATACTTTCAAAGTTTGACAAGATTTTTTTCAATTTTTTAAGACTTATTTCAGAGATTTAACTAAACTAATTTCCTCTGAAAACGGTCAGGCATAAAGACTGGACTGAATATTAATTTAAAGAAAGGGGCCAATGTCCAAAGAAAAACTTCGAAAGACCTTCAGAAAGTCTGGAGAACCACTGTAGTGTAACTGTAATGCAGTCTGGATCCCTGGAAGCAAAATTCAAAGAAATACAAAAGAATGACTCAAGACTTTTGTACAGTTGTAGCATCTTATCAATCTCTTGGGGGATTTATTGATTTATTTATTTTTGCTTCCAGTATCACAAGGAGGTGGTGCGCCTGATGTCAGGAGAGTTCAGACAGAGGATCGGGGAACGTTACATAGCTTTTGCTCGCAAATGGATGACCTATGTCCTAACCAAATGTGAGAGTGGCAGGGGCACCAAACCCAGGTAAGATGCTCCTATCAGCTGAACACTTATGGTTCACTGTGCTCCTTTTTGAGTATCTGTTCTGCTAGGTATTCATCTGGTCTGCAATATGCTACTCAGGGATGCTTTTTTTTAGCTAAAGCCAGGCCTACTGCTGGAGTATTAAGCTATAAGGTTTATATTCTGCCATATTTATTTATTGTGGAAAAATCAGAATGTTTCTTAAGGATGTCCTCTTTGTCAAGAGCCTTTCCTTTGAGCCGTGACACGTTACCATGGCAACCTTTCACTCTTAACGGAGTGAAGATTTTGACAGTAGGATGACATTTTGGAGAGATAGCGAAGAACTCTTTTAATAGTGTGACAAATATTCAAACAAAAACAGTCCCACGTAACTCTGGGTATGACTCAGTTGTCATATCATTGTTTCCTGTCTTAAATGCTTAAAAAAAAAACATGACTCATTAACCAAATATTTTGTTGTTGTTTTTTTTTTCTTTTTTTTGCATGCACGGATAAACAATGTTTCGCTTCCACAGGTGGGCGACTCAGGGTTTTGACTTTCTTCAAGCTATTGAGCCTGCCTTTATATCAGCGTTACCAGAGGATGACTTCCTGGTAAGTATAGTTCTCTACGACATACACAAAAGGCGTGCTTGGGATACAATATTTTCATTCTAACTGAAAAATCTATGTTGTGTTTCTGCAGAACTTACAAGCCTTGATGAATGAATGTATTGGACATGTGATTGGAAAACCCCATAGCCCTGTTACTGGCTTGTACTTCGGTAAGAAGCTTCTCTACGATAGCATCTTCCATATCAGGATTGATTACAGGTTATACTCTGCAAGTTTACAATCTGGATGCCATGGAGAGGACGCTGTTACAAAAAGCAGACACAACAGTAGTGACATTACAGTTCAGTTCATGTAGAATATTAAAAAGCGAGTGTGACTTGAAGTTGAGTTCAAGTAACCTCACTAGTACCTCTAGTGTCTATGGAAAAATAATTCTAGCACCAAGTACTAGTTTTATATGATTATAGACCACAAATCCAATAAAGTTGGGATGTCATGCAAAATGTAAACAAAACAAAACTTCTCATAAAACCAGTCTTTATTTACAATACAGCGTAGAAAAAAAAGCTAATCTAATTAAATTGATTAACTAAATTTGATGACAGCAACATGAATCAAGTCATAACATCCCCTCTTCCTGCGCTAACGCTCCATAAATTTCTGAACTGAGGCGACTACTTTCTGGACTTTTGGGAGAGAAATCTTGTCCCATTCTTGTGTGATATTGTCCTGTCTGGATTAGAGCTTCTGCACAGTCCTGGGTCTTCCTTTTCATATTTTATGTTTCATGATATGCCAAGTGTTTTATTTTGGAGAAAGGTCTGGGCAAGCATGGAGGCCAGTTCAGCATCCAGATTCTTCTTTTACGAAGCTATGCTGTTGTAATAGCTGCAGTATGCGGTTCAGCGTTGTCTTGCTGAAATATCCCTGAAAAAGAAGTCATATAGACTTGGGAGCATCTGTTGCTCCAAAACCTGCATTGATGCTCCCGGTTCCATAGGCGCTGGAATTAACCATCAGATGTGAACGGAGCTTGGATAACAAGGCAGATGTCCCTCTCCTTTTTAGTCCAGAGGATGTGGCATCCATGGTTTTCTAAAAGATTTTCACATTATGATTCATCTGACCACAGAACAGTTTAGCACTTTGCTTCAATCCATTTAAAAAGACTTCTGGTCCAAAGAAGATGACAGCATGTCTAGATCACATGTCGATGTTCACATGTCTTCATGTTTGAAAGTTAAAGTTTTAACCTGCTTTTGTGAATGGTCAGTAAATTATGTTCACAGACAGAATCATGTCTGGTTTTGGGCCTAAGGTCCAAAAGATCACCGGAATACAATTGATTTTCAGCCTTGGTCTTAGTGGCTTTGTGAATCCTTTTATTATGAACTGTGGATAATGAGACATTCAAATTCCTTTCAAGTTTATATTAAATTGCATTACATCATCAGTTTAATTACTTCCAGTAGGTTAGGTTAAGTTACATTATTCTGAAATTGCTCCAAAATTTGTAGACAGTCTTTTGCGGATTGGTGAACCTCTGCTGATCTTTACTTCTATGAAATCCTGCCTCTCAAAAATATTTTACTGACTTGCTGCCAATTAATCTCATCAGGAGCAAATTGTTTGTCAAGCTGTTTTATTTTATTACCACTTACCTTTCCAGCCGCTTCTACCTCTCACCCCAATATAATATCCTTGAGGTGTGTTCATGCCATCGAATTGATGAGCGAATATTTTTATGAAATAGTGAAATGTCTCACTTTCAACATTTGATATGTTTTCTGTGTTCTACTGAGGATAAAATGTGGCTTTATGAGATTATTAAATCATTGCATTTTAATATAGCATTCAAACTTTTTTGGCACTGGAGTTATAAAAACACGACTTACATATCTTGTTACTGCTAACTCATTTCTCATTGCTATGATTTACACCCAGTGATGATCTGTTTTTTGGGGGGAGGGTTTGGACAGTTGAATAAATTGAGCATTTGTTGTTTTTCTTCTCAGGTCCCAGAAATAGCCCTCGTCCGGTAAAGTTGGTGGGTCGTTGCCATAGTGACCCACCAAACCCCCCTCTTATCATCCCTAATGCTGAGGGGTTCAGGTGGGTGACTGCAGTTTAAGTTTTTGAACACTTCTTCTTTTAATGTTTAAACTCTGTCTTGCATGGCTTTGCTTTTTTACCTTTTAATGTTTTCTCTGTCTAGTGAAGCTTGTGAACCATTTGAGCTTCTTTGTTTGTGCATATGTGTGTGTGTGTGAATACGTGTGTGTGTGTGTCAGTGTGTGTGTGAGTGTGCATCTGTCCGTGAACCAGCCACCCAGTCACACACTGACATATATCTACACAATCCCATGCAAGCCACCTTACCTCCCAAGGCAGCGCTCCTCAGTTTGTTTTTTCACCACACAGCTCTCGAAGTCTCCCCTGTGACCTCCGGAACCAGCTGTTCCCAAACGGCCCTCGCCCTGTCCCTCAGGGACCGGGGGAACAGAGCCACACCAAAGCACCCGGCAGCACCCCCAATGACGTCAGGTAGCCTTGCCCCCCTCCCAAAGAAGAAACTGTTGACAGAGCTCAGCTCAGCTCAGTCAACAAAAAAAAAAACAAAAAAACCCGAAAGCTGTCAGAAATGTTTTTGTAGAGCTTCTGGAAGTGAAAGGAGGGAATGCTTTATGTTATTTATTAACTGCACGATCCAGGACATTTAGTTCTGTACTGAAGAGTTTAAACACATGAGTTCGGAGCCAAAAAGTATTGTACCCACTTATCAAATCTGTGATGTCCTGCCAGTTTATATCCTAAACAGTGAATTAAAAAATGGACTTCACTTCTAGCTTTCTGATTGCATGTAAACAAACAATACTTTGGAAATTTGGTGAAATATTGGATTGACTGTTGTGCAATGTAAATCACGCACAGGCTCCACATCAGGGCACCACAGATGCAGATGATCAGTCTGTTTGTTTTAGTTTAATTGCTTACATTTTTGAGCTATATGACTTCTAATCAAATGAAATGACAAGGCATTTCCATTTTACCCAAAATGACTGTGTAATTCATTCAAAGCACGGCTGTCAATTTACAATTATTCTAGTCGTGAGGCTTGACACATAGTGATTTGCATGGGTATAAAAAATACAGATTTAAAATGTAGCCTTTTTTTTAATCCCGAAAAATGTCAACAACTCCAAAAAAAAGGAGACTTTCACAGGTCTACTGATTAAGGGAAGAGGCTGTGATTGTTGTGCATGGTGTGAAAACGAACAGTACCTCACTGGAGGAACTCTGCTTTTTAGTGTTATCCACATCTGTCTTGCTTTGATGCTGGTGACTGACTGCTTTTAGTTTTCCTGGTGTATTAGTACAGAAATCAGAAATCAGCATGCATACTAAAGATTTAATCTTTAAGTGTGAATGGCACTGATAAATGCTGAACTGTTAATGGCTTTCATAAGGACCTCTCTAATTATTCTATATCTTTAACATCTCATGAATTCTGAATTTTCCCCCCTGAATTTGTAGTGATCAGTTAAATCATGTAATTTACAGTATTAAGTTTCTCTATAAACACAAGTCTTTAATTAAGATGTCTTTAGAAAACCATTACATTTTAAGGTAAAGAAAACATTCAGTGCGTCAAAATGTATCTAGACTGTATTGTTAAAAAGCTTATGAAGTAAAGTTCCTTCTTGGTAGATGAGATTGCACTAACTTGCGCCAGACTGAAACACTCCATCTGAATAAGTAGTTTTTGATTGAATCACAGCATTGCATCAGTTTCTTCTGTGTCTTTGCAGAGGATCCAGTTTCCATGAGAATGACCGGCTGTCATCAGTTGCAGCAGAGTTGAATTTCAGGTCTCTGAGCCGCCACTCGAGCCCCACAGAGGACAGAGAAGGTGGGTGCTTTCAGCAATCTATGGGGTTTGATCTGCTTTGCATATTAGCCTTCCTTGTCTGAGTCTTCTCTTCTTTTCTTTCTTTCCTCAGAACCTTCGTATCCTAAGGGAGACCCTAACAGTGCTTCACGCCGAAGCTGGGAGCTCCGCACCTTCATCAGTCAGTCCAAGGGTGAGATTATTTAGGGATGGGTTCCAAAATCTGGTGCTACAAGTCACAGAACTACAATTTACTAAATCACACAGCAGAAGTGTTTCCAAGGCATCAATCCTGTGTCCTTTCTTAGACACAGCAGCCCGGCAAAGCCCCATGGAGGCCGTCCGTCTTTCCATTCGCACGTTCGAGGAGAAACGCTACGCTATGATGAAGCAACGCAACATCATCGGCCAGGTTTGCCACACACCCAAGTCGTACGACAATGTCATGCAAGTTGGGCTCAGGAAAGTGACCTTCAAGTGGCAGAGGGGCAACAAGATAGGTACGACTTTGGCGTGACTGTTGTTGATTACGATGCAGTTTAAAACACGTGCAAACACTGATGTGATGCCTCTGTGTTTGATCACAGGTGAGGGCCAGTACGGGAAGGTGTATACCTGCATCAATGTTGACACCGGCGAGCTGATGGCTATGAAGGAGGTATACGTTTCAGCAAGTTGGAACTCAATAGTATTAACAGATCATAGCTACTGTTGATGTTAACAGACATTTCTCTTCCCTTTTTTTTGCCTCCCAATAAGATCCGATTCCAACCAAACGATCACAAAACAATCAAGGAGACTGCGGACGAGTTGAAAATATTCGAAGGCATTAAACACCCGAATCTCGTGCGCTACTTCGGAGTCGAGCTTCACCGGGTAAGAAGCGTCAGTTCAGGAAGCCACCTGTGGCATGCGGAAGCGGTGTGGTATTAATGTTCTTGCGCTCCCCTGTAGGAGGAGATGTACATCTTCATGGAGTACTGTGACGAGGGCACTCTGGAGGAGGTGTCCCGGCTGGGGCTGCAGGAGCACGTCATCAGGCTTTACAGCAAACAGATCACTATAGCCATCAACGTCCTGCATGAACACGGCATTGTCCACCGGGATATCAAGGGTCAGCGTCATGCACTTATTCTACCTCACTTTCTTATTTTCTCTTTATTTGATCAGCAACCATTTCCTCACCCTCCTCTTTGCTTTTGTCCCCATCAGGAGCCAACATCTTTCTGACATCATCTGGCCTGATTAAGCTGGGTGACTTTGGCTGCTCAGTGAAGTTGAGAAACAACACTCACACAATGCCAGGAGAGGTGAACAGCACTCTGGGAACAGCAGGTAACAAGTTAAATAAACCTGCAGTCTCAAAATATGAAAATCGCCCTACCACAGACTTCAAGATGGCTCACTGGACGGCTTTGAAAAATGTGAAAGAAAGTGTTTTCATTCATTTTACAGCCTTCTGATAAAGACCATGACCATTGATACAACACCAAAGTAAAAAAGTAATAGATAAACAATGAAATGAGAGATGGTTCTCATTTTTTCATAATCTCCTGTAGATATGTGTGATTTTACAGTTTTACATAATCTGCTGTTTTGTAATTACAGGCCAGCCCACACAGTGAGCTAATGAGCTTTATTTCAATGATTTTACACATTTATTTCTTACAATTTCAGCTCAAAGCAGCATTTCTTTATCATGTAGAAAAACTGAGCTGTACTGTGAACATCACTACTTTTTCTTATGATAAAATATTTCACAGATTAAATGTGAGGCAGAAGGGAGAGTTTTACTGGCCCGTCCTACTTAAGATCAAAGTAGCTGTACGTGGCCCTCAATGGACCATGGCGTTTGACATCCGTGCTATAAACTAATATATAAATGTGTGGCAATTGTTATGAATATTTATATAGCTGCTGCATTAGCATTTCTGTCAAATCATTATTGCATTGTTATTATGCATTATATCATACTATTGTTATTAATGTCAGATTGTTTAATATTCTTTCAGCTTACATGGCTCCTGAAGTTATCACCAGAGCGAAGGGAGAAGGTCACGGGCGGGCAGCAGACATTTGGAGTTTGGGCTGCGTCCTTATTGAGATGGTGACAGGAAAGGTAACAAGCTAAAGAGAGGGTTTTCTTTTTCATACATTCAAAGCTTCATTTTGATATTTTTCCATGTTTTGGTAAGCTACTTAAATTGACAGGAAAGTAAATTAAATGTTGAGCCATCCTGCAGCAACAGTAGGGGTGACAATGACCACCACTGCTGTGGTTTTCTAATTTTAACTTTTCTAATTTTAACTAAGATTTTTGCAAAATGAGTGTTTAAGATTAAATTTGGGAGGTTTTATTTGTTTTATCAACTAATTAGATCATTGATTGTAAAGTTAAAACACACATTAGAATAAATTATTAAACAAAGCGTATAATAAATACACAACAGCTAACACATCTAAACAATTCAAGTATTACAGTGGAAAAACTATGAAAAGTTAAACAAAAAAAAAAAAGTTTATGATCTTGTCTATATCTGCCACCGATCACCAAACATGCAACCTCATTCAGCCTCCACACTGCTCCGCCTTGTCTGCAGCGTCACCTCCTCAGCTCTCCTGCTGGGGCCTGAAACTGATCCGGTTGCTGCTCTGTGGATTTGCTCTCCATATTTATTTATCAGTCACATCTAGCTGTAGCTCATGTTATGGCAGCCCTCATATCATGTCTGTAAACAGTCTGTACACCAACGTGCCGCAGTAGTGGTTTTACATTATTTTCTATGGCGGCAAAACAACATCCTCAGTGGTTCGAGGTAAAGGTCATACTTTATTTTTTATTTTTTTTTATCCCAGACAGTCTAAAATTCAGTATTTGATGAATAGTCCTATTTTAGGAAAAGTTACACTAGAACTGCCAAAGGGGGTCAAAATGACCCCCTTGGCAGTTCTAGTGTTTAGCTGTAAGGTGCTATTTCTGTTTCTGCAAAAACTACTTCCAGAGTGACGTAAGCATGGTTACTGTTGCTAATGACATGTTTGTCATTAACCATGACAATTTTTTTTATAAACCACAGGAAACTCAAAACAAAATTAAGAACCACAAGTGAAATGACTCGTGTTCTTACTTTTCTGTCTGCAGAGGCCCTGGCATGAGTACGAGCACAACTTTCAGATCATGTACAAAGTGGGCATGGGCCACAAACCTCCCATCCCCGAGAAGCTGAGCACAGAAGGGAAGGACTTCCTCGGTCACTGTCTGGAGAGCGAACCCAAACGGCGCTGGACAGCTAGCATGCTGCTTGACCACCCATTTGTTAAGGTGAGATGCGGGGACGGTTGAACATTTGTAAGCTGTGATTAAAGATTTCCATCGAATTCACATTATATCCCCTACCCTGCATCTGTTTCAGGTCTGCACAGATGAAGAATAAACGAATCCTCCTGTGTGGCTTTAAAGTTTACAAGTTAAAGCACTACTGTACATGCTCAAATAAGAAAAGAGAACTGTGGACACGGAGAAGCAGGAGGTTACTGCTGAAGGCACATGGATTTAAACTGAGGAAGTAATACAGTATCATTTCAGAGGACAACTGGATCTATATAGTATTGATTTGTTGTGTCTTTATCTATGGACTGAGAGCGGAAGGGTGGGACTGTACATAGTGTAAAAACAGAAAAAAGAATTAGTTTTAATTCCTGTATAAACAATATTGTAAAGTTAAATACCTATTGCCACATTTGTTTGTTCTCACTGGTGAAGAGATCTCTGAAAAGGCATTGAAGAATACTTTTTTTTAAAAACAGGAATGGACAGGTGGTTGGGGGTGGGGCAAAACCTATAGCACTTTTAAACTGTTTACCCATGGGGACAGTGCAGTTACCACTTGTCTGTCCCTCTGAGACTGAAAAGGTGTGGTAGGCCTCACTGAATGGAAGGAGAGGCTGCTTTACCTTTATGAAATGAACCATCCAAATGTAATCAACAAAACCGTATTGCTTGCTATTTGACAAGCGAGGGCACTGGGAAGGATTTTTTTTATTGTATTTTTCTTTGCCTTTGCTGAGGAGAAAATGTCAAGTTGGAGGAATATTCAAGTCTACTGGCCGCCAGTGAAGAGCTGTTCATGTGTCTAGGGCGTAATAAACGAGGAAAAACGGGGCCTGCTCTTCCTCCCTGCTGCTGAACATAAAACATCCTCACGGCCGAACACAGACACTGACACACAACTTCTGGTTCTCTGCTGCTCTCACAGTGTTTGCCATGTACAAACAATATTAATAAATGAACTCTTTTTTTTAAATAATTTGTTCTGTCTGTCTCTCGTCATAATGTTTTAATTTGCTCACCAGTAACTAGTACTGGGTCGGACCCCCTTAGGCTTCACAAATACCCAATTTCTTTGTGGCCTAGATTCAACAAGGTGATGGAAAGTTTCCTCGGAGATTTCTGCAGATTTCTGGGTTGTAAAACCATGACATGACTCTTTCATATTACCACACCCAAATGTGCTGACTGCAGTGAACTCATTGTCATATTCAAAATTTGGGCTTTGTGACATGTTTGAAATAGTGATGAGAAGATCGATGTGCTTTCATTATAAGGGGATAGAAATGGGGACCAACAATACACAGGTAGGCTGTGTGCTTAGAAAAATATCCACCACATTATAGTACCACATGCCATGTTATTTAGGACTAATTCTGGCCCTACCATCTGAATGTCGCAAAAGATATTGAGACCCAAACCTGGCTATGTTTTCCAAACTAATGTTGTCTAGATTTGGTGAACCTGTGTGAATTAGAGCCTCAGTTTCCTGCTCTTAGCTGACAGGAGTGGCTGCAGTGTGGTCTTCTGCTACTGTTGTAGCCCATCTGCTTCAAGGTTTAATGTGTTGTGCATTCAGAGATACTTTTCATCATGCCTTGGTTGCAGCAAGGGTTTTATTAGAGTTGCCTTTGCCTTCCTATCATCTACAAACCCTTGACATGGCTGGACAGGAAAATCCCAGTAGATGAGCTGTTTCTGAAATACCAACAACCAACCACGCCACAATCAAAGTCACTGAAATTACCTTTCTTCTCTATTGTGATGCTCGGTCATCTTGACCTGCATGCCAAATTGCCCTGAGTTGCTACCATGTGACTGGTGAACAAGCAGTGGAACCATGAGTGTATTTCATAATACCGTCTTTTATCAATAGCAAAACAGCGCTGTGCTTTTTCTTCCTCTTACATTTTCAAGATCTGAAGACCAGTGCTAAGATGAAAAACAAGCGGTGAAACTGGTAGTTGTTAATGTAAAATTATCTCTGAGTTGGAGGAAAGCGTTGAACTCCGCCTGTCTCCAGGGGAGCTGAGAGTATATTTAGAAATTCACATGTGCAAATCAGAATGAAGGGAGGAGAGTTTTGCGCAGATTTCCCACAGTAAATTTCTTTTTTGTGAATTTCTCCTACGATAAATGACGAAAACCCAGTTGTGTCTGCCTGTATCCGCTCTTAATAATGCATCAGTTTGTGTCCTTGACCTTGCTTTCACAATGAGTACTGTGTTTTCTCAAGCTAATGACATTAGAAAACTGCGTTTCAGGTGAATAAATAAGATAAATGGATAAGAATAGACGTCAATGCTAGTCTCATTTTTCTGTATGATAGCATTTGCTGTATTTTACCTCAATAAGCCATCCTTTGATTCCGATGGTCAGCATGCAATTACAAACAGCCGTAGCCACACAAGAGAAGATGGCAGCAGCTACAGAAGTGGTCAGAAGTTTACATACACTCATGTCATAGTACTTGAACTGGGTGGAATGACAGATCTTTTATGACTTTGGAAAATTAGAATAGGGTGCATTATTTTGGGTTGGCTATAATCCACACAGGGTCAAATATATACAAAGACCCTCACAAAAATGTGGTTAAAATGTCCCATAGCAAGTTGAACCTCAACCAGATGCTTTTGGTAGCCATCATCAAGCTTCTCCCATGATTTTGGTTGCATATTTACCCACTCCTCGTGGCAGAATTAATTTTATTTAAACTGGTTGGTCTCCTGGCACAAGCCCAACAAGTTAGTCCATAGTCAAAAGAATCTTTCACAGGATTAAGGTCAGGGCTTTGGGAGTATGCTCCAGAAGCTTACTACTCCTACTCAAAAAACAGTTTTGATGTGTGTTTGGGATCATTATCCTGCTGGAACACCCAACTGCGTTTTAGTTATCCGGCTGTTGATCTGAGTGAATTTTGAGGAAGTCCTCCTTTATTATTCCATCCACTTTACCAGTACCACTGGGAGCAAAACCGCCCTGGAGCATGATGCCACCATCACCATGCTTTACAACTGGCATGGTGTTCTTAGATTTGATAGCCTCACTCCGAACTTGTCCGAACATGCAATCTCTGTCTCATCTCGTTATAAAGCATTTCTCAAGTGATCATTTGGCTTGACCTGTCACAGGACCGAACGGTCTGTACTGAACTCAGTCGCAGAAACCCAGAGCAGAGACAGCAGATGGTTTAACAATATTTTATTAAGCTTAAGCGCTAGAAACGTAGCAAGGACAGAAAACAAACAATAAGACAGAGTTTGACGTGGCGTGACATGGGAAACGTGGCTAGGACGAGGGAACAGGGCCTGAGATGCAGAGTTGAGCTGAGCAGGGAACAGTCACACGGAAGAGAGAAGACAGTGGCGTTAGGGAGGTAGCTCTGAAGTGGTGGTAAGTAGTAAATGGAGCAATTCTTACTTGCAGTAGGGGACACAGAGTGTTGAGGGGGGGAGTGATGAGAATCCAGGGAAGCTGAGTGGCGTGGCAAGACTGACCTGAGATCCGGGGTCTTCAGATGGAGTGTGATGGCAGGAGGGCAGGCAGGTGAGGCACAGAGTGATTTTCAAAAGGAATGCTTGGTATCCTGAGGTAGAGCGGGAGCCAAGATGAATCTGTAGCACAAGAAAGTCTTGTTAACAAGATAAATCACAGAGAGAACTTGAAGCATAAGGGCCTGTTACCAACATGGGTTGATGACGAACTGGCAGTGAAGGAACGTCGACGTGTGGCTTAAATCCCACTGGCTTGATTGCCTGTGTAACCGAGAACAAAGGTAGGAATAAACGGGGCAAAGGAATAAATTGATAATTTATTTATTACAATAATTAAACACAGATTTTCCCAGTCATTTCCAAGCAGGACTTACCACACATCCTACTGATATCCCAGCTGCGCATGAGACTTACCACACAACGGTGCAAAATTAACAGGACACTACAACCCGTCACACCCCGTCTAAAGACACTGCAATCTGATCACCTGTGGGCACGCACTGCAAACAATTCGGGTCTCAGTAAAGCTGGGAATCAGTGCTATGCGCGACCTGCAATCGGAAATAAAAGGAGAACTGGCACAAACAAATAAACAAAAAAAAGCAAAAGAGGTTAGTCCGCCCTTACACGACTCGCCCTGCAACCAATCACCTCTAGGGCTCAAACAACATTATCCATTAAAATATTACCCAATAAAATATCAGTTTATTTAAACCATTAAAAATCAC
>VUQR01036150.1:0-13369 GCA_015108515.1 Hemichromis elongatus
TCAATGTGACAGTAAACCATCTGTTACACTATTCACCAGAACTGCTTAACTACAGTTGTTCCAGCTGAACCCTTCTCCACTTTAGAGAGAAACACTTCCCTTTCAATGCCGTGTTGGAAACATTAGCAAAGCTTGTTGTCAGTGTTTTTTTCCCACAAGGCCGGTATTAATTCTTTTAATTTTTATGGCATCGTGTACAAATACGCTTAAGCTATTTTTATTTTAAGTGTCTGACTGTCCAGCCAAGACAGTCACAATGAAGACCTCCTAATTAGATAATAATATTAATAATAATAATAATGCAATTAAATCCAGTTTTAAAGAACTCTTATTACTAATAGAAGAAAGTATTTCATCTCAACGTCAAAACGTCCCGCTGTGTTTCCGATAATATTTCGCAGTGCAAGAACAGTGTCAACTACTCCAGTATTCTCCTGACAGAGGCCTTAAGTGTTTAGTTTCATGCCCGAGAAATACAGAGCATATATTGCCTGACCCTGAGTGCACTGATGAATCATGCAGCACTGTAACAAAAGTTTACCCTGGGACTCGTGTTAACAAGGAGAGTGAGGCCAACATGAAACACAAGTAACATAACCTTATGCTTAACATTAACAATTAAATAACAAATGCCAATGGGACCTGCTCCCCTACTTCCCACACAACTGTGAACACAAGATTAAGAGGCAGAGTATTATAAAAGAATAAAAATACGCCTCAAGTCTTTAATGTAGAATAAAGAATATGAAAAGTTTTGTCCCTGTTTTATAAAAAAAGAGGTTCATGCAGGAAGGTAGCCAGCTATCACATAATATGAATTCATGTCAGATTATTATGTATGCTATTAATGCAGATTTTTTTGAATGCCATTTCATGCCACAGACAGTCTGACCTCACCTTATTTTGTGTCATTTAACTTTAACCTTAACCCTTGTCACCTAATGATGTGAAATCACATGTTTAAAAGATAAAATAGGTGCACATGTGCATTATTTATGCTATTACGAAAATGAACAACTAAAATAAAAACAACAATAATATAAATAATCTATTCTCATTGATATTAAAGGGTTAACATATGAGAAACAAAGAAGCAAAAAAACAAACAAAAAAAAATACATTATGCGAATGCTAAGCTGTTGTGTTAGCTGTAATGTTCTGGTCTCCTCTTTTTCTTTATACATCCTTGAAATGATAATATCCAGTCATGTACTGGGTGCTGATTTAGTTCAGATTTTAAAATTCTATATTAGCATAGGTTATACTTTTTTTTTGTTTAATCTTATTAAAAAATAAAAAGACAGATATTGGAAGATATTGTGAATGAGATATTGCAATGTGCAGCAGAAAGGACCACAGGGAAACAGGCTATAGTCTGGCTGTTATGCATGAAATGGTGATGACATGGGATTAATAAAATATTCTGATTCTGATTATCTTTAGAAAGAGCTAATGTTTTTGGGATTTGCATATCTTTTAGACAGAGCTCGGCCTGCTCATTCCTCACAATTGAAGTCTTTATGCCAGCTAAGCCAACAAGCCCCTTCTAATAGCCTTAAAACATGTGTGATCATAGTCTGTGGCCGTCACACTCTCTGCATGCGAGTCAAAATGTGTATTTCCCAAATTGTTAAGGTACTTATTCAAAACGCAATTCTAGTTTTGACCAAATAATATAATTCTTGTTGTTAATTTAAGTGTGAACACACAGTGATATCAGAATCAGAATACTTTATTGATCCCCAGGGGAAATTATTTAGGTTACAGTGCTCCAGACATTAACAAGACAGACAATACACTAAAGAAATAACCACAATATATACATCCATATATATATATGTACATATACTCAACATCTTAATAAATAGCTGAAGAAAGGAAGAAGGAAGAACATGTGCAAAACAGGTGTATCAGAAGACTGTGTTAAGTGGATGAATTGTACAGGGAGATGGCCACAGGCAGGAATGATTTCCTGTGTTGTCCAGCAGTGCTTTTCGGTAACCTCAGTCTCTCACTGAATGTGCTCCACAGTATACAATATCTCTCTCCTCAGTTTCTGTCTTCATTGTGTAATTATGACTGTGTGTGCTTGACTTTTGGTGCTCGACTGGCTGTAATGGGTTTCTTGTGTAACTCACAGGTCTACATGCATAAGATCAGTATACACATGTATACGCCTGTTAAAACCTGCGTTCTTATACTGTAAGTGAGCTGTATAGTATGCAAAGCCCTGTGAAACACATCCGTCATTTCCTTAGTGATTATTAAAGTATTCTGATTCTGAAACTCTGCAGAGAGTAAAAAAACTGTGAACATGTGAATAAGTACCGAGCATCCGAAAGACTCTGCATACTGAAATCCTTGTTTCACAAAATGAAAAGATAAAATTGATCAAAACACATCATATACAGACCCAATATGTGATTAAGCTGATGACATTACATTCATTGTATTTGCAGTTTATCAAAGGTCATGGAGAAGTCCTTACCTTTAAATATAACCTCTCTTTTCCTACCCTGTTTTGTCTTCTTACATCTTTCTCCATCTCCGAGTGAAGTTAGCTCTCTTTCTTCTCTCTCCCTGTGAAATACAGCAGCTGGACCTTTAGCTAGCAACACACTGTGCGACAAACTGCACACACACAGTTTGTGTGTTGGCTGATATTTGTTGAGCTGATAGAAACATTGAATCTGAAATTACATGCCACTTAAAGAAAAAAAATCACTCCCTTCATGTTTTCTCCTCTTCTGCAGAGCTAGTGAGATGCTAAAGTGCTGAAAATCAGTGTTTGACATGCAGGAGAGCTGAGCCTGGCTGTTAGGGTGGTAGAAATTGGTGCATCTAAAAAATTTGACCAGGTATCAAATTTAGTTGTTTCTGTACAGACTGTAAACAACTAGGATTGCTTTTTTTCCTTGAACAAATCCCCTTTCTTCACAGCACTTTACAAAGATGATGCATTATTTTAGAAACATTCTTGCATGACAGAGCCTCGCCCCTGGTCTGCGTGGTCTACTCAATCATCATCACCTCATTACAAATGAACACAACACTGATACACAGCCACGGCTGCCAAAGACTCATGTTTCAGAATCTGATTAGCTTTGATGTTAATGAGAGCTTTGCCTCTATTGCTAACCCCCAAGGTTTGTGGATGAAGCTCTCCATCTATACACTGCTGCATTCTGACACCGTTGCCCAGATGGTGGTGCAGTCTAACCTCCTCTATCTTTTTTCTCCACTTGCTAAATACACCAATGAGTGTTGCCCCTGGGCATTGACAGTGCATATGGACACTATGAATACCTGCCTGATCTCATTATAACAGAAAAAAACCCCGCACATAACTGCATAACAAAGGAGAGGAAACATGTTATGCGAACAGCTGGCTTGCCATCCTTACTTCATCTAAAACTCTGCTAATGGTTGGCCTAATTGATAGATTGGTTTCTGTTTTCACCATTGACCAAGAGTTGAAAGTAGTGTTTAAACTGTTCAGTACTGCTTTTCACACAAGTTCAGTTTTATGCCCCTATGGTGAATTATTTCTCCATAGACAGCTGGCAGTACAGTTATTTGATGTTACTTTTTTTGCAGGTGTCAAAAACACACCAAACATATGGCACAGGAAAAACAGCAGGTAACTGGGCAAGTTTCCCACAGGCCCATCACTTTGTAGTGTTTCCGTCTCCTTGTGGAAGTCATGTTTATAATAGGCTTAGTTAACATGTAATGACCATCGGAAATTATGTTATATTTTTACATAACATTTTGTGGTTATACACTTAATCTGTATTTTGACAACAGCATTCAAAATATTACAAAAAAGACACAATAAACTATAACAAGGCAGGTTCAGTAAAAGGGGTTTAGCATTTTAAAAAAAGCATAAAAAATTATGTGCTATCTCTGCTAGATGCAGTTGAACAAATTTTAAAATATATACATACAACAGCAAATGTAATAATCACAGAAAGGCTATTCGTATTACAGTAACTCCCCAAGCGTCATTGCTCATTGGTAGATTGCTAGTGGACATTCCAGGCTCTGGTTGCCCTGGTTACTCTATATTTCCACCTTAAAATTTGGAGGACGTGCCAGGTAACAACTGCAAACATTACAGGCAAAAGGCAACATTGCTTTGTTTTATTTTTTACATTAAGGAATTGTGTTCCTCCTGTATGCAATATTTATAATTAGAGGTTAAAAAGCATACACACTCTAAGGTGACACATGGTCAGTACTTTTTAACTGCGGCTAAATCTCCTACCTGTACCGGCAAAACATGCATAAGCCCTCCCTCTAGGGTTTTGTATTAAGACTGTCTTGGCACTAATACCCAGATTCCTAATTCCCAGCCTTACCTTCGTAATATTCTTAATGAGCCCTTAAGCCCTGAGATCCCTCGTTCTGCCATGTTCCACGTTCCCTTTGATCCTGACTATACCTTTCCCAGTATTCTCGGATGGGGGTGTCTGTGCATAGTGTTACCTGACTGCGTGGTGCTAATACATCAAATATTCATCTACACTCTCCTGCCTGCACACGCTGTCCTCCAAAACACAAAAAGTCAAACACAGTTTTCAAATATTTTAAGGAGAAAATTACATTCATAGGCAGTGCTGCCTGCTACATAACACATAACTGTTATTGCATAAAGATGTTGTTCTTGGTTTCTGTCGGTCATATTTGGTCACGAGTGGTAAGTGCCATCTGATTATATATATAATGCATACTCTATAGCTGGGATGAATTTTTAAAGAGTGCATTTTACAGCGATTAGCTATCGGAGCCACCAAGGTGATCAAGTACTGGGTAACCTTAAGGATTATCATGTCAGCAGAGTTTTGGAGAACCCTGGAACTCCAACGAGCTAAGTTAAAATGGGAAAAACATACTTTTATTATTGAAATTCACATTTTGAATGGTAAAATATTAATTATTGTTGTAAAATATTGTTTATTGTTGTGAAGTTACAACAATTTCACAAGTTAATTGCATCTCACACTCCAGTGTAAATTCTAGCCCTCCATCTGTGGCTTCTTATATGAGTCATTACTGAAAAACAGATGCAAGAAGGAACACTTCATCAACTCAGTCCACCTGTGATGCTTTTTTTTTTGGTTTGTATTTTAATAAAAATATAGCAAAGCAAATGTGTTAGGCCACTTTTATGGTACTTCCATGCATGTAGCAGAAATAGGATACCGGAAGGCAGTTCAAGCTCGAGAAAAGAGGGCGACATGAAATGCAAATTTGGTGTTTTCAAGGGTAGTACCAGCAGCACGAGTGTATTCTGTGCCATTTTCAACATTCTGGCAGGAAAATGTGGATTCTATAAAAATTAGTAATGGGCAGAAAAAAAAAGAAAAGCTATAGTGCAATATACAAAGACTTTATGTTGCAAAATTCATTTTAAAATAACTGTCGGGCTTTGTGTGGAAGTCTGTATAGGTTGACCTGTCCATAAACCCTGTTATATTACGATAATGCCAGATTATCATTTAGGAGAATTTTATTTTTTTCAGAGTTTGTACATTGTTAACATCTGTCATAAGTGGTTCAATAGTGTATCAGTCTATGTGTTTTTTTTGTTTTGTTTAGTATTGTGTATTTTCCCTTTAGGTCCTGCTCTCACACTCTAGACATTTTCCTGTGTTGATTCAGCTCATTAGTGTTGGAGTATATGAGTCATTTGTCAGATGCTATGGGTTGCATTTATTTTTTTCTTCTAGTGTTCTTATCTCTGAGGTTGCCTTGCCTGTTAACTGGTTTCCTGCTGCTAACTGTGTGTCTGAATAACAAAAGCCTTTTAACCCCAGCTGTCCAGCTGCTGACTTTTGTGTCCAATGCCTATCCACAATTTGTGTGGTGCAAACGTATAATCACTGTAGTCACTCAACTTACATGTGCTACGTGAGTTAAGGGCTCCCTTATACCTGTCGTGTGAGCTATCAGCCTTGCCCAGACGTGTCACGCTTGAACATACTGTCCCTACTTTTAAATGCTTACTCACATTGCAGTACAAACTGGAAACTCATAATCCACAAGTGACAATGAGAAAATCAGTGACGTTCAATGTTTAATTTGTTTCTTCTATTAGAAATGTAAATAGTATTTGTGTACTTTCGATTTACAGTACATAAACTACCGAATGAAACACCTTCAGGATTTAATCAAAATTAAAAAGATCTGTCAGGAAAAGATAAAAAGTCATCACTAGACTAATGAATCCTTGAACCTTTGGAAGCTGTTTTAGTACAAGGAACTTCTTTCTTTATTGTCTTGTTCTTTTAATCTTACTTTCTCACAATGTCTGTTTTGCCTGTACTTCTTAATGTCTTACAATCTGGATTGCTGATTTTGGTATACTATTCTCTGCTGCGATTTTAATTCATTCACAGGCAGAGGAGGCACAAGTACAGAGATTCTTTACTTAAATAGAAGTACAGATACTAATGGTAAAAATCACTCTATTAAACGTTAAAGTACTGATTTAATTTATTTACTCAAGTAAAAGTGAAAAGGTAGCAGCTCAGAAATGTACTCGAGGTAAAAAAGTAAAAAGTAGCTCTTTGGAGGACGTTTCTATTCAACTGAATTTAATTATTTATACACAAATCACAACAACAGTTTGTCAAGGGGCCAGCTATTTTTGTGCAAAGCAAAGTGAACCATGTGCTGTTTCAGCGTAATAATAAAATAATATTGGTAGATGGGAATACTAACTTTATTTTAGTCTAAATTTTAATTCTAATAAATGTACTCAGATTCAACCAGTTAAGCAGAACATGAGCAGACTACAGTTTAGAGGGCGACTTTGCCTCTGAACAGGAAAATGACAAATGATTAGGGATGGGGGTAGAGTGGGATTCAGCAAGTGGGGAACCATAAAATTGGTTGAAATAGCTTAGTATTATAATTACAATAATAATAATAATAATAATAATAATAATAATAATAATAATAATAATTTCTATTGAGAGCTGTAGTAGATTTTTTTAATGTGCTGCTCTGAGGTTTACTGCTTTCTGTGGATGTAAACAACTGAATTGAACAAGATGTCAGCAGATGTCGTCCTGGCTGAGTTCCACCCCTGTACACTCGCAGAATACTGTTTATACTTTATAATATATTTTATACTAGACAGTATAAAGTGAAGCAAACTAACCTGTTATCCGGCACTAAATTGTATATTATTTTTATGCAACCTTTAAATAGCCTTTAAATTAGTCTACCACAGTTTCTTTTGCAGCAGTGCAAAAAGCATAATGTCACCTGTACAGACCCAATATCTGATTTAAAACATGAGGACTTTCATATAAGCTTTAAATTCCCACTTTATCAAACACCACTGAGCAGTTCTCCATCTTTCTCCATCTCTGAGGGAAGTTAGCTCTCTTTTTCTTTAGCTAGCCACAAACTGAATACAAACCATTTGCATGTTTACTGATGTCTGTCAAACTGATAGAAATGTTGAATATGAAATTAACTGCCACAACACGTTACTCTCTTTATGCCTCTTTTTCTGTAGAGCTAGCTAGGTGTTGAAGTACACCTTCAGTCGATTCAGTGTTGTGGCATAAAAAAAAAATCATTAAAAAAAATAAATAAATAAACACAACAGCCCACTTTAACCTGTAACTGTGGCACACATTTTTGCCTTTGGTGATTAATACATGACCAGAATTGCATTTCATACATTAGTGTTTAGGCTAAAATTAGTTTTCAGTGGTGAAATAATAACTACACCGAAGTACCTTAAACCAAAAGTAACGAGCCTGTTTTGAAAATGTAAGGAACAGAAAGTACAAATATCTGTTTAAAAATGGAGAGAGTCAAAGTAAAAGAGTCTCAGAAAAATAAATACTCAAGTTAAGTTCAAATACCAGAAAATCTATTTAAGTACAGTAACAAAGTATTTGTACTTCATTACTTCCCACCTCTGTTCACAGGTAACAGATGATGGAACAAGCACACTAACACAACAACAAAAATGTCTTCTGTCAGAAAGCTTACAGTTGTCCTATTGGTCTTTGTTTTGTGCTCTGTATACTTCGGTGAATGAATATTGCTCTGATGCACATCTTCGGTTTATTCAGTGTTCTTGCTACATTATGCATACCCGTGCAATTTTTTTTTTTTATTGTGGCTGATTTGTTAATTTAAACGACTGCATGGTATAAGTGTGCATGCATGTGGAAGTAACCATAGCCCATAAACCTGCACATAATTAAGGTAAATATGAAATGCATGCAGGTTGTTCATGTGCATTATGATGTTTATTTATTCAGAGGAAATGTGTGGAATATGGCTGAGAGAAGTGGTTCTGCTTAAGGAAAGTGTTTAGTTTGCACTGAGCTCAGCTATAGCAAGAACCCTCTCGTTTTTGTGTTGTTGTTGTGCAGAGCGAAGATATCTACCCTCCCAGGCCTCTCTCCTCCACCCTTCTCCCTCATCACTAACGAACAAACTCTGCCAGGCCTTACCTCAGGCGGCCTCCTGTAATTATTCCCCAATGCCACAAACTGGTGAAATGGGTGTCCGTTACACACTATGTGCCGAGCTAAGAAAAACAACAACTGTGGGGCCATTATTTGTCAATCAAACTCAGGGCCAAAACAAAATGCTGTCTGGTACACCCTGAGTCCTAGTTATCATCATTGAAAACTGTCAGACCAAAGAGCATTTTTATTGATTTATGTATTTATTTATTTATTTTTATCATCCTAGCATTTTCCCTGATCTCTGCTTGGCTTTGCTGCTGAGCCTGTCCTACAATCACGTTGTCTTCTTTTGAACAGTACACTGCACAAAAGTTGCTTATTTCAAAAATCACTGCAAGGGCTGCACACAGAGAGTAGAACAATGAAAAGTGTGATGCGCGTGAGCAGAACAGAGATGGGGGGAAAACATCGAGATGGATTTAAAAACACATTTTAAAACCATATGTGACGAAGTCATAATGAACAACAGATCATGAATAAATGTGTATCTGATTTATTTTTATAGAGATAATGTCCAATTTTGTAACTGTACTAGATCCAACCAAAAGCACATTTCAACCTTTCATCCAAGGATAAAGATCATCAGTGATTAATATTTTGAAAAAAGGAAGATCTGTTATCTCATCTTATTTTGTGTTATTTTTCCTGCTTTATTTTCCTACTTCATATTTGACTATTTTACTCTGCGCTACAGTTGAGGGGGGTCCAGTCACGAACACCTACCTTCATCTGGAGTTCTGCTGCATGTTGTTACTTTTCACTGGAGACGAACCTCCAAAAAACCTTAAATTTTGCAGGCTCAGTCTTGCAAAATATCTTTTCTTACTCAAATCCATAGATTGAAAGTTAAGGATCGAGTCACTTGTAATGGGAAAAAAAAGCCAACCATAAAACAGAAAAAACCTCACATCAAAAATAGAGAAAAACTGTACAAATCCTGCTTTCCAACTTTTTCCTGAAAAACTTATTGCTTGTCACACAACTGTTGTTCTGAGCTGAAGCACCTCAGTGATGGACACATGAGGTCATGGCTCAAGTAGTTAATCTGATGGGGATGGAGGAGATTCACTAATCACTGATTTGAAGCTGGTTCCAACAGGTTGATCTTTGCTGAGTTTGTTTAGTCTTTCAGACTGCTATTGCTGATCAAACAGACTTTTGTCGTCATCTGCAACGGTGGCAGATGTGCTGGCGATACAGGCACAGCGGGAGAGGTCATCGCTTTTGGTGCAGGCAGAGTCTGTTAAAAGGTTCAGTAATGTGCTGCTTATGCACAAACACAGCTGAGGATGTTCTCCTTCACTGACTTCATAGTTTTCTCCTTAGACTTAAAGGTGGAGGAGCAGCTGTAATTTTCTCAGGAATTTTGGTGTCACTTACTCTGAAATTAATAAGTAACTTACTTTTAACCAGGGGCAGTGGGGGAAAAAGGGCAGGAATTTATCCCCCTCTTGTAGGTTATAAGTTTGACAACTATGTTCACCTGGAAGGAAAGTTATGCAGATGAAACAATTATAAGTTTAGCAGGTTAACTGCTGAGCAGACAATTCTGTAAGCCATAGTAGAGGAATGTATCTCTTAAATTAATGGCGCTTATCAAAATAAGACAGGATTTCCTTTATCTCCATTAATGTAACAGAGGCTTTTTTCTTTAATGGGCACCATATTGCATAGCCATAGACCGATGCTTGGCCGCAGTATAACAAAAAGGGTCCATATTAAAGGTAATTTTTTATTATGGAAAGCAGTCTGAAAGCATCAACAGGAGTCCATCAACGCATCCGACAGACATACGAAACCACGGGTTCTCTGGATGTCATTGTTGTGACAACACAAGTAGCCATGGTAACCAAGGAAATATTGAAGAAGCTTGTTGCAGTTGAGAGGCATTTGCCTTTTATTGTGTCTTCAACATTATGACTTGATGTTTTTTTTTCTCCAAACCAACCCACATAGTTTGCCTGCACATTCCTCGCCAGCTAGAGTTGTTGCGTAATCCTACACAAACAGAGACAAAAAAGGTAAAGTCGAGTACAAAGAGCAATAGCGTATGCAACAGAAAATGAAGTCATAATCTCTGTGTGTGTTCACATTGCTGTAGTACAGGGTTTGTGGTAAAATGAACTAACATATTTTTCTGTTTCTATTTATTTATTTAAAAGGCCATCTGACAGAGTTCCAGTGCAAATAATGAAACTGATGTGCTGCACACAGTGTTTAAAGCTATTGCTAATTTTTATCCCCTGTGCCTGGTTGAGTTTGACATCCAGAATGCAAAAACAATTTACAACATTGAATTACATGGAACTAAAATACACAATATTGACAATATTCTTCTATATGAAGAGTTGTCTAAAACAAACCTGAACAAGCAAAAAAGTCCAGTATCCCAGAATGCTATTAATAATAATAATAATAATAATAATAATAATAATAATAATAATAATAATAATAATAATAATACAAACCAAAGATTGTTTTTTAAGCCGGGTTATGTATATTTGTTTCAGCACAGCTTACTGCGAGAGCAGCTGTTGCTGTTTTTCAGTCTCTTGCTCCAGTTCACTTCGTGTATGTGTTTTCTCTGCAAAACAGACAGAAAAAAACAAACATTGAAGACGTGAAACATGGTGAAACAGAAAGTAGCAGAGAGCAGCAGAGAGAGACTGAACAAAAGCTGGCTCATCACATCAGTTGATAGTATTTTAATATTTTACATCACAGACTATTTTTTGTGGTTAGATCCTTCAGATTTAACATTGTTCATCCATCCAGCCATTCACTTGCAAATTGATGGAATGAAACTTACCTTGCGGCTTGCTCTAAATGCCCTCAATGAAAGAATGACCAACCTTGCAGTGTGCTCTTTGTTTTACTTCCCAGAACTGCTCAAGTTAGAGCAGCTCCTGCAAATAAAACAAAATTAATGTCTCAAAGAAAAGAAAGCATCCAAATGTTATTTTACTGGCTGCGAGGGCGAACGACCTAGTGGATTACTACTGCTTTTACTGCGTATCATGGCAAAGACTGTTAATTCGATGACACACACACGCACGCACGCACGCACGCACGCACAGAGTAAGTTAAAAAATAAACAAAAAAAATTAGAAACACAAAGAGGGATGATTTCACTTTCAAGCACAAACTGCACACTAAAAATTTAAAATACACTTTACCACATCAGAAAGGCAGCGTGTGGGACAAGCAGAGCTAATTAAGCCAACTAATAAATATGATCAACCTTAACTGAAATCACACCAAATCAACTTTTCTTTCCTTTTCCTTTTCTATTTCTTTTTAAAGCATTTTGACAATTTTCCTAGAAGAGTGATGCATTTATTTATGTGTAATGTGTGTTTTCTGGCAGAGTCCAATTGGGCCCTCTTGTTCCTGTTGAATATCTTCAGTGGTTTGTATGTTATTGGAAACCCTCTGTATTTACCAGCATGAATGTGTCTCTTGATTGTATGATATATATTTACCTCCGAAGAGGAATATGGCCCTTGGTGTTGTTGTGCTCCTTCTTTTTCAGGATTATACCTCTTGCTTTGGCCACTTCTAAAGTTTGTGGATAACTGATAAGGCTTATTTGGGTTTTCTGCCTAATGATGGCTTCATTTATTTGCATCTTTTTGGGTCTCCAGTAAAAACTTACAGTACAAAATCCAGAAAACGTTCAGCACCAACAATGCCACATATTTTATTATTCCTATTCCTTTACAATGGAATATTGGGGGATCAGGCCTTATCTGGCAACAAAACTGTCTGTCATTTAACTGCAAAATTAATTTTGATTCTCTGAAAATGAGGGATTATTTATAAAAAAATTTAGATCCTTTAAAATAGCCACTCTTTGCTTTTATTACTGCTTTTCACACTCTTGGCATTCTCTCCATGACCTTCTTGAGGTAGTCACCTGAAATGGTCTTCCAACAGTCTTCCCAGAGATGTTGAGCACACTGTTGCCTTTACTCAGCCGTCCATTTTTCCCAAAACCATCTCGATTGGGTTTAGGTCAGGTGACTGTGGGCAGGCCAACTGGCGCAGCACTCCATCATTCTCCTTCTTCCTTACAAAGCCTGCAGGTGTGTTTGGGGTCATTGTCCTGTTGAAAAACAAATGATGTTCCAACTTAACACAAACCTAATAGGATGGCATTGTTGCAGGATGCTGTGGTAGCCATGTGAGTTCAGTGTGCCTTCAATTTTGAAAAAATCCCCAACAGTGTCACCAGCAAAATCCCACACCATTACACCTCTTCCATTTCATGGTGGGAACCATTCATGTAGAGACCATTTGTTCACCTTTTCTGCATTGCACAAAGACACGACGGGTGAGACTAAAGATCTCAAATTTGGACTCATCAGACCAAAGCACAGATTTCCACTGGTCTGATGTCCATTTCTTGTGTTTCTTGACCCAAACAAAATGTCTTCTGCTTGTTGTGAACCAGTTTCCTCGTAGTGCTTGATGGTTTTTGCGACTGCACTTGGGGACACATTCATAGTTTTAGCAATTTTCCAAACCTTCAGTTTTCAAAGTAATAATGAACTGTTGTTTCTCTTTACTTTGCTGACTGGTTCTTACCATAGTATGGATTTTAACAGTTGTCAAATAGGGCTGTCAGCTGTGCACCAACTTGACTTCTGCACAACACAACTGATGGTTCCAACTCCATTAAGAAGGCAAAAAAAAATCACAAATGAACCCTGACAAGGCAAACCTGTGAAATGAAAACCATTTCAGTTGACTACATCATGAAGTCTAAGGGGCTGTAAAGCAAAGGCGTCTGGACTTCTTTAGGTTGCTTGAAGACGTTTCACCTCTCATCCGAGAAGCTTCTTCAGTTCTAGGGTCAAATG
>VUQR01036151.1:5932-16898 GCA_015108515.1 Hemichromis elongatus
AAAAAAAATAAACAGTAAAAAAAAAAAAAAAAAAAAAAAAAAAAAGGCACAATTATCTCCTCAAGCAAAGCTTATGAAATATGTTCACAGATCGCAGATTTGATAGATTTTGCTCGCCTGTGCGTACAATCAGTGCAAAAGTTTGAATGTCTCCAGACCAACCAAGTACAGAGAGAAGTAGTGAAAAACACTGAGAAAGATGCAGCTTTTATTCCACCAGTGATTTATTTTTCTCCTTATGGCACATGCCTGAGCGTTAAAGAGAGCTGCTGTCCTAATGTGCGTCAGTTTGCCTGCAAACTGTGCCACTCTGTCCTCGCTCGTTTTCAAATCAGTGTGAAGTGTGTGGGAGCGCTTCACGGGCAGAGACCATTTTATGGACAAGCAAACTCACTAACCGAGCCATATGGTGGGGCTGCGCTCTGTTGGGACTGAACCATATTTCTTTAGGCTGTTAAGTTTTCTGATGCTTTTCTTGTCATTACGAGCGCACACACAAATAATCACTGCAATATCAAAATGCAAGCGCACCGAATCTATAAAGTTTAACTGCTACATGGGTTGCTTCCCCCCCCCTCTCCATCTCTACCAAAGCTACTTCTCGCAGATGTCCCATTCATAATGTTCTCATGCATAATGTACAGTGAAAGCAGCTTTTTTGCTCCAACATGCTGTGCTTTTACTGTACATCTAATAGTTTTGCATGTTTGGGATCTCGTGGGGCTCATTAAAACCGACAGTGTACTTTTGACATGGTTACTTTCAGGCTACAGATGATTGGGGATTCTTTTTAAGTATATTAAAAGCTACTGTATTTGAAAATAAAGTAAGTAAAATATTATTACTGGAACAAGAGTTTGCAATTTCAAACTTTTTTGGCGTACTGAATGTCAAAATGTAGAGTTAAAGGCGAGAATCCTAAAGTCCTAAAAACAAAAACAAGGAGAGAAACAAATAACACAAGGATGCCACCAAGTGGTGAAGCCCTATAACAGATGCAAAGTCCTGGACCAGAGGGCAACAAGAGAGAGGTGATCCCTCAGCTACTGAAGCAACCAACCGATGACGTGACTCTATCACAAAACAAAACAACTTTATTTGTTTGGCAATTTCATAACAAATTGCAGGAAAGATGTTTTGTTTCCCCCCCCAAATCATTTATCAATTGATAAGAAACAAAAAAAAATCAAATACACACATAAATGAGTCTACTTTAGCATTACATGTACAGTTCAACATTTTATTTACAAAGTTCACTCCTAATCTTAAAAAAAAAGAAAGAAAAAGAAACTCACTTGTGCATCGATGACTCTTCAACTTAACGAAAAGGCAAGGGACTGAACCCATTTCTCGGTCTTTTGCTCTTTTTAACAGTAGAGTGGTTAAAAGGCAGCGAGGTCATCCCTTCACCTTACATGATCAGACATTTACTCAGACAGTCACAACCACTCATCATCGCTCAGTGGGGGAGCCCTGCTCACATCAATACAGCCGGTAAAGATTAAAATAGTCTCAAAGTAAAGCTGTATAATAACTGTCACTACTGTACAGCCCGGATACAAACTTAAAAAATAAAATAAAATAAAGGAAAAGGCAACCTGGAGTTATGTGTCACCATACTGCTTTGACAATAATGCACATGAATGAGGCAGATGAAAGGTAAAACATTCATTTCTGTTTGAGGAAACAACACAAAAAATAGAGGAAAAGCTGTAATGTCTGTGGTCAACACCTGACAGACCATCACTGTGGAAAGATAAATACAAATATGAGGGAAAAAAAGATGCAGTAAATCTGTAAAGATGTAAAAAGGTGCTTAAAGTTTTCTGATGTAGAGGTTTTCCAGTTAAAGAGAATCTATTGCAACATGTCAAATATAAAAGAAGTCACCTGCATAGAAGTCGGTTATTTTTAAGGGCATTTTGTACACAAGAAAGGCCAAAAACAGATTAATTTTACACACATTATTATGCATCTACATGATTATTGCGATATGAATCTGGCTTGTTATGGTTATGTTTTAAAGGAGATTTGCAGTATTAGCCACCAATGCCACTAAACCACATTTACACGGCGATGGCATTCGTTTTCATCACTTCCTTTAGACCTGAGCACATCAAATCCATCTTATTTCACTTTCATGTCAAATCAAAGTCATTTATATTCATAATTAAATTCTGGTCTGTGTATGCAATGAATTGGGTTCTGTGTTCAAAATCAATTACTGCACAATAAATAGGACTGGTAGGTAGATCTTAAAGGCTTACTTTGGGTTTGTTTCTTCTCCTGTGTTACTGTAAAGCTCACTCTGGCTGGTAAGGCAGGTTGTGTGTGTATAAAAAGGAAAGTGCATTGACTTCATGGCCCAAAAGCATACTGACACATACGCATACATACACACACAAAAAAAAAATCATTCCATTCATTTAAAAACAAAAAAAACAAACACTTTCTTTCCTTTTGAAAGCAGTAAACATCTTTGTCATTGTTAATAAATTAAAGGTTCAGCAGTTCACATTCAAAAAATGGCTGTGTGTTTGTGTATCTGTGTGCAAGAGCATTACAGCTAGGTAACATGTACAGTTCACATTGGTTATTGTTGTCCTGTGGCTTCTCTCAGGAGCTCTAGGTCTTTGCGTTTTTGAGTTGCAGGTCGCAGACAGCCATACGACTCCAAGCCCAGAGGCAAGTAGCGCTCCTGCAGCCCTAGAATGTCATCGCCTTGTCCAGCCAGTAGTGAAACCCAAAAAGGAGGTAAAGAACCACCTCGGAAGCCCCAAAGTGCCAGACTCTCTGCGGTAAGAGGGGGAGAAAAAAAGCATGTAAACGAAATCTAAAATGCAGATAGACAGAAAAACTAACATAGTACCAACCTTTACTTTGCAGATCCGGAGCTTTGGCCACACCAAGAGAGACTAGATGTGGCGCGATATTGACCAGCTCCCCCAGCTGTTCCCGTGTTGCTATGAGGACTATTGATCTGGAGGAAATAAATACATCTAAAAAGCCACTCTACAGCCGGAAGATATATTAAGTAGTATTAAGTGTCATCCAAAAAAAACAGAAAAGAAAAGAAGGATCCACAAGGAATTATTAAAATACATTTTACTCCCTGATGACACTAATTAATATTGCTTTTTCAAAAATTAAACACCTCCTGAATACAGAGGGAAACGTTTTACAAAAAAAAATATAGTTTGGTGTTAGTAATTTATCAACCAAAGGAAAAAAATACCTGCTGTGTGGTGTATGGAGGAAACATAGAAAACAAAAGCTAATTCAGTTTATTTACACTGCAGCAGGAAGCTGTAAGAACTATAAATGGACTGGATCATAATGAATCAAACAGACACCACACCATTTATTAAACTACACTGCTTAAAATACTACAGTTTATTTTCATAATCTTTTATTAACACTGCACTACAAACTGCATGTACAAAGCATAAAATAATCTCCTTTCAAACTGTTTTCAGAGGTTGTTTTTGAAATTAGAGATGAAGTCTGAACTAATTAGTTCAAATAAGTCATTAAAAGAGTGACACATGTCCGTCAAAGGGGCAAACCTGTGGGATAGCTATGAGGAGCAATTCATCCAGTTTGAATAATCCCTCTCTAAATCCCAGCGATATGTTTAATTTGCTGTCAACTTTTATTTTTTATGAGAATTTCCTTTTCTTTCTTGTTCATATTTACCAAAATAAAAGTTTTATTCATTTATGTCTTTATTTTCCCCTGCCTTACCTGTTTGGTATGGTTTTTAGGTATGTTTCCATCTTCCTATCCACTTTACTAAATGAGGTTTTCTTGGTGACTTTTCCAGAGCAGGCGTCCACTGAGACCAGGAAAAACCCCGGCTGTGAGAAGGACATGGTGATCTCATTCACCTTGGGGAATTTACAGCAAAGAAATTGGATTAAATAAACCCTGGTGTAAATCTGAAATTTATATTATGAAAATTGAGTGTTTGGATGTATTTTTATAAGCCTGGCAGTTTTGCTTACAATGATAAAGGAGACGTTATCTCCTCTCTGCTGCTCTTTCATGCTGAGAGACTTCACTTGTGTCTGGAGGTAGGAGGTCCATGGCTCACTGGAAAATACAAGCTGAGACAAAGGCATGTCGATCAGCGGTAGTAGCTTTTGATTTAAATGACCATACAAAGAGGTCACTTTAAATGTTAGCAAACCTGTTTAGCACCGCAGTCTCTGCAGGGCTGCGTGTTTAGAGGCGGCATAGGCACCACGACTGAGGGAGCCTTGGCGTACTTGGGGTAAGCTTTGGCTGTACAGTTACAGGTCTCTTTGGAGGATGTAGTGGCTGTGATCTTCACCCTTTCACAGCCTTTAACTGAACAGTAGCTGTGACCATCACGACCATGCCGGGCCCGAAGGTAGAGCCACAATAAGCTGGGGATGATGAGCACAAACTTTTAGAAGATCAGTAGAGTTAAACGAGCAAAAGGATAAAAAAAAACCCAAAAAAACTTTCATCTCACCCAGCAGCCTGGTCGAAGTAGTACTTCCTCTCCAATGTCTTTTTCTGCAGCTCTGAGAAGGATGACACAGTGCCGTAGTCTGTGATGTCATCAAATGTGTTGCTTTGCCTGTCGTATGTGTCGGACATAATCTGAAAAGTGGTGTCTGCTGGATAACAGAGTCCCACCAGCACCCAGTCATCCCTGAGTGAGGGAAAGAGGGGGACTTACACACAGTTCGAAATTTCCATGCTTACCACAGTGTCACCCCACACCCCACCACTTCCCTTTCCAATTTTAGTACATCGTGAAGGTCAATGCACTAAATAACATGCAAACACACACACATTACACATAACTGATAATGAGCCTAAAGGTTTAAAAAAACATCAGTACACTACCCTTTAACGCAGTGTTGCATCCTCACTTGCAGGATGTTACAGATAATTCAAGACTTGGACTTGCAGTTGCTGAAGAGGCGGACACACACATTCATTCTTATTACTCACTTATCAAAGTTAATGAGAGAAAGGACCATTTCTCTGGGCGCAGGACCACTCCAGTGCAGAGTGTAGCTCTTGCTCATCATCAGGATGGGCTGGTACTGCTGGGATGACGCCCCCTGACTGTTAATCCCCCTCAGTAACAGAGGAGCATTAGGGTATTCATCTCTGCTGATGGATAAACTCAGGCTAGGGGCTCCTTGGGTCTGGATGTACACCTAGAGGAGAGGAGGATGTTGCAAGAATCGCTTTTACATCAGAAGGACAGAACAATACTGAGGTGCAGACCCGAGTGTGCTGTACCTGAGAGTAGCGGCCGCTGCATATCACTCCATTCCACTTCAAGTTTTTCACACAGCTAGGATGTTGGATCAGGTAGTTGTCTGCACGGCCAACGTAGGTGTCACTGTAGCCCGTTACTGAGCCGTCCACATCGTGAAAGATGGAGGTTTTGTCACCGTCCAGGTTGTTTTCATCAAACCATTCTCCAGGTTGTCCAAAGAATGCTCGAAGATGTACCTGAGGAGTTTATTTGTGTTATTTATTGAGAAGTGATTTTTAATCCAAGTTAATCAGGTATCTGCTTAACTTTCCATAATGATGCTCTCTATCTTCAGTTCACATTTTCACTCGAGATCTGTCTATGTACTGCATCTTTTATAGATTATGTGGCAAACTGAAATCTCCAATCAAGCTACATGAACCTATTAAAAGTCTCCTTTGGTTAAGAACACTGCACTGTACAATGACCCCACAAGAGGGCACCAGTTACTTACAACAGTTTCTGCACAGGCCCTACTCCGAAAGATGTCCCCTTTTTTCTTCTGTGAGTACACGGCAAACTAGAGGGAGTCTGGCCCTCATGCCACCCTCGTGAAGCCTATTTCTTATTGTTTAGTCAGAGGCATTCTCACCAGTGGGGAGCTGGAGGGTATTTTGTAGAGATCTGGCTGTTCATATCCTGTTCCTCCTTGAACTAATGAGCAGATAGTGGTCCTACTGATGGGTTAAAGATGTTCTATGGCCCTGACCGGCTCTCCTAGCGTAACTGCCTGTCTCCTGGAATCTCCTCCAAGCACTTAAGACTGATGGGAGACACAGAACCTTCTGACAATGGCATGGATTGATGTGCCATCCTAGAGCAGTTGGACTACCTGTGCAACCTCTGTAGGGTCCAGATATCACCTCATGCCACCAGTATTGACAACAACTCTACCCAATATCCAAACTAGTAAAAAAAAAAAAGCTAGAAAGATGAAGAAAAAAAATGGCAGTGACCTGTAAAATCATTACTGTGTTGGCAGATGTCTCATTCTTGCACGTCTAGTGCACCTGCTGCTAATTTCAGTCAATGCTACAGCAGCTAAAAATGTTTTGGTGTTAACTGAAACAACCCTCGCGCTACTTAACTGACCAGATCAATATCCTAGATTTTTAAGTGGCTTAATGCTATATTCTGATTAAAAAGTTTTCTTTTAACTTTTTTTAAGCAGTCTGTTGAAAGATATTTGTAGCAGCAAAGCACAAAAGAAAAAGCAATCAATCCCAGTGGGCATAACGTATGGTGCATTGGTTTTAAGTAGAAATAAAGGAATGACAAGGAAACTAAACAGGTCAGGAGAAGGAATATTCACGTCTACTGTCTGAATAAACAGAAATAACCCTGCTGACCTGGACTGAAAATAAAGTCTCTGAACAGGTTCAAATGCTGGTCAAATATCACACATTCCCTTTGGAAATATAACACTGGGAAAGTGCACCACATTCACAGAAAGAATAAAAACTTACTGTGGAGTGGAAGCTGAGCTGGGACAGGTTGTTTCGAGGGGTGAGCTGCCAGGTGTTCTTCAAGTTGAATCCCACTGCGCTGGTATGACGCGTGGCGTTTTCTGGCGTAGTTCTTTCGGGTGTGGTTGTTGTGCGTTTATTCGTTTCGCTTAAGGGGGCGAAGCCACGAAATGTGCTCTGTGTAAGCCGCACTGGGCCATCGTAGATCTGAAAACCTCGGATTGGGAACGTCCTGCGGTGGAGAAGATGAGGAATAATCCACAATTAAGCAGGATAATTGATGGAAGACATTAAACCAAACTGGGGTAAACAATCATCATTTACATGGGTTACAGGACCATTTTAGTCATGAACTGGCAAAACCCAGCTGTGTTTACATTTGCAATGTAGAGGTTACAGTCAGTGTAGGACAGCTGTAATAGCTTTTTTAAGAGATATTTCAAAGAAATCCAGAAAAAATGACCAACAGAAAAAGAAATGTACTCTTAACAAGTGCCAGGAGCAACAACGGCACTGAGCCAGATGTTGCAAATGACTTTAAAACTCTACAAACACAAAGATTCTTGAAACTCAAATGCAGCAATTATTTTCCAGCATCCTACTTAAGCTTCTCTCCTGTTGTATAAGAATATTTGTAATAACAGAGACAGAAAAAAAAAAAAAAGCACATGGAGACAGCTGCCAGGGGATCCTTAAGGGCATTGCAACTCCAACAAATTGGGATTTACCACCCAGTCGGATTTGGTATTACAGTATGACGAGCCTCCTGAGTCACAAATGGTGCTGGGCAGACTGCTCATTAACATCTGGGTTGTTCACATATGTCACGCTCTACATATAGTACCCTCTAAATAGGAATGAAACTGTGACATCTAGTTAGCTGAAATTAAAGGAAGCTGTCTGAAATGATGAAGAAAGAGTTCCCTTTCCTTTCTTTTCCATGTAACCAAATTCTGCGTAGGACATTTCCTTTATAAGAACTGCTGTGTGTGACGTCACCACCATTTTTTATAAACTACTTAAATATCATTTCACTATCAGCTAAAAGCAGCTGTAGCACCTTCGTCTGTCCATCTTTTCAACAACCCGATTGCCAAGCTGGCTTCTCTCTTCCTTGTTTGTTTTCCCAGCCTACATTTCTTTGGCAGCCCTATTCCCTGAAATTCCTGAGAAATGTCAAGTTTGACTTGGACTTTTGCCTTAGCACTTCAACTATGTCTTTCCTTCATTCGTTTAATCTTTCACTCATTGCTCTCCCCTCACCTGTTTCTAGGTAGCGTCCTCATCTTTCCGTCAATTCCTCCCATGCCCCAGTATTTATTCTGTCCCGCATTGGTCCCTCTGTTACGGCTCTCACCCACAAACAGGGACTGCGTCACCTCCTGGCTGGAGCCTTCATCTTTAGGGTAGCTGCCATCACTGGAGAACAAGGTATAATAACTAATTAGTTAATAATGCAATAGTTTCTGTACTTTACAGGAAGAACAGCCACCATGCTATCACATCATTTACAAGAAGCAAGCCCATCCAGCAGGAGGAGAATAAAAATAAAGCTTAAAAAACATCAGGAAAAAGTTTGTGAAAGAGTGACTTAGAGTACACACCTGGCAAAGGACAATCCAACTCCATTGTCGGCAAAGCTGTTCGGAAAAACAAATAAGTGAATAATATGTAAAGACATGTGTTAGTTTTTTTTTTTTGTTGTGAAGACATCCTTCCTTTATTTTCTGACCCTTAATTCACTGGAAGACTTTAAGCCAACTGCCAAAGCGTCACAAACTGAATGATAGCTAATGAGATGTCTCACCCAGAGTTCTTGATGATAATGTCTCCACCGCGTATCCACGCCCCCAAGTCGTTGTTCTTGAAGGAGATCAGAGTGTCGATGACAGCTGCCACCCGAGGGCGGCTAGGGTCAGCATTTTGATGTGGACGAAATCTAAAAAGAATACAATAAAAATACTCTGAGAATAAAAATACTTTTCCTTGTGACTTTCGTTGACAACGTCAGCGTCTTTGTAATTTCCATGCTTACCACAGTGTCACCCCACACCCCACCACTTCCCTTTCCAATTTTAGTACATCGTGAAGGTCAATGCACTAAATAACATGCAAACACACGCACATTACACATAACTGATAATGAGCCTAAAGGTTTAAAACTCCATTGTGGAATTGCTGTACTGCCTCTGTAGGTGGCAATATGGGAAAGGGCATAGAGGCATTAGTCACAAAAGGTTGGTTCCTTCATGAATGTTCTCAGGTCGATACATTTGTAGTGTTCAAAAAAACAAACAAAAGGGCTCATGTTCCTTTTCCACCGTTATGGTGCCACTTCAGGCTGTTATTCTTAAATAAAAAGACCAAAGTATTGCTCAAGGGAATTTTTTTTTTTTACCCGGCTGTGGAACTAGATGAAACCTCTGAGAACCACAAGAAAACGCTGTTACCAACTATTGCAATTACACAACACAAATCTTCCCCTGCCTTCTGCACTTGAACAACATTTAAAATCCCTCCCTTCATACTTCTGCAGACAGACCACACTGCGCAGTCTCACTAGACACATTTTTTCCACCTAGCCGAGGGCTGTATTCAGGTAGGGAGCTGCAGAGTGGAAACTATCTGTAAAGTCTTGTTTTCTCTGTCAACACAAATCTGACAGACCTTCCACTAAAATGCAGCAGCACACCATAAAGCCATCTGTCTATCCCAGTCAATGGCTACATCCCGCATGATATTCAACAGGGAGCTACAAATACCCTAATTCATGCAGTTTGTGACAGTAGTGCTAAACAAACAGTAGATTAGTAAACCACAAATACTGAAATATTTACACAGAATAACTATACACTATGACGCATTTGATAACCAGCCGCAGACTCTTAAATAGTGTGCTTGGATATTGGACACTGGATATGTGCCAAAAATCACTTCCAAGTCTATGCATTTGTAAACACGAGTGGTTAGCATGCCCTTAGCTTTAATACTAACAGTTATGGAAAACTTAAAGTATCAACAAATATCTTTGCAGTCTGTGTGTAGACACACACACACCTGGCACTGTTGTCCAAACACAGGTACTCCCGGGGGTCAGCAGCACTGGCATTGGTGGTCTTAACTCCTTTGTCGATGAACAGCCCTGCCTGGAAGGTATGAAGATGTGATTACAAATAATATGCAGTAAAACTACAAGTACAGATGGAGGTTTTCTGCTATAGTGACATAAACAACCCCACTAGTGTATCTTCTGGTGTGTAACCTGATACGTACTTAAATGTAAAGTTACAGAATGAAAGCCGCACATATGGCTAAACATACGGATTAGTTTTCCCTGGTAAAATAAATTAAGCCTGTCTGTGTTTTTTGTACATGGAAACCTGGGCTGTGAGTTGGTCTTGCGGTATAACCGAGGCATAGTCTTAACCTTCATGCCTCCTTCCTCTGTAAGAGAAGCTGGACAAAGAGCTTACAGTTCACCTGCCCGACTTCTGTCATTGCAAAACAGAGCACCATTGTGGAACCTACCAGCGTGTGTTTGTGTGTGTCTATTCCCATTTTCTTGCAATAACTAAGTAATCAAACAGGGATTTATGTACAATGTCATTTGGAACAGAAACACTGTATTTCTCTCTTACTCGCTAAAGCACAGAGACACAAAGAGACAACACAGCAAGAACTTGGACCGCGTGGTACACTGAAAAGCAAGACTAACAATACCTTAAAGTTGGAGTGTACACGATTGTTGTAAAAAATCCCCAAAGGGGTGAGCTCTGCCTTGGTCTCTGGTACCAGGCCGTGGGAGTCACCTGTGGAAGAGCTGTGGAACACGAACCAAATCCCAGCATCCTGGAACAGGAAGGAGAGCAGAGAAACAGCTGATAACCACCATAAATTACAGCAGTAGGAATTTCATTATCAGCACTGATATACAATCAGCTGATGGAGCATAAAAAACAACAAAAAGTGCATCTGGGTGAGTGTCACACTATTCTAATGTTGATGATGTCCTGCAGAAAGATTAAAGTAGATGCTTGAATTCACAGAAACTGACTACCAAAATAAAATTTAGTGATTTTTTTCCCTTTTTTTTTAGCTTTTATAGTTAAAGGTCTTACCATTTTATTGCTCCATCCATCAAACACTAAAGACTGTAAAATCCCCTTTTTATTGATGGATAACCTTTTATGAGCATGAA
>VUQR01036151.1:48342-59459 GCA_015108515.1 Hemichromis elongatus
TTGCTCGGAGGCATGGTGCTTTAGTTTGTGTATCCGTGTAACGTGTGTGGCTAAAAAAGCTTAATAAAATGAGTTCTCAGAGAGGTAATATATCTCGATCGCGGGGCCAGAAGCATCAAAACACAACTGCATTTAAAAACGACAAGTACGGAGCGACTACACAAGTGAAGGTGTGTCAGATTTAGCTTTGCTGCGCTAAGAAATTATTTAGCCTTGTGTGATTGCTGTGAATTTGTTTTCCTTCATGTATCAAATACTTTTCAAGATATTTGAACACTTGAGGTGTTTTACCATGAATTTCATCTTGAAAAGTATTCTGTGTTTAATTTTGCATTATTGTGAAACACAATTATATGTAATAACTTTCAGAAATTACCCGAATAGTGTGAAGACCACAGTGTGAAGTTTTTATTAGCATTCTTGAATGACTCTTGAATTTATTATTTTATTTTATTATTCTTCGTTTTTTTACGTTTTAACCCGACAGATTCTTATTCATTTTATGTTAAGAAAATAAGAAAGACTAGTGAAAGTTTCAGACTTTTGTCTTTAAAAGTTTTTGAGATACTCATGTGCCACCTTATTTTGATATAGTGTAAAAAAAGAAAACTAAAGTTGTATGTGTGTATGTATGTGCGTGTATGAGGCTATAATTACATAGAGACAGAATGGTGCTATTGCCTAATCAATGCTCCCAATAAGCATTAATTAAGGAAAGTTAAATTTCATTGACAATATTCATTTATTTGTGAAAACCTGAGACTTTAGTGAAATTGTACTTTTTTTCTTCCTGTCGTTTCTGCCACTGATTCATCATTATCTGTGAAAGCTATTGTTTATAGCCCTTGTTTTGTTAAACGCACAGAATATTTGAACATCTCCATTGTGTTTGCTTCTCTAATCTCAATTGTAGAAGGCAAATTCAAAGATCCACGATGGGCTTTGTCAACACTGTAAGGGCGTTCTTGAGTGGAAAGTTAAGTACAACAAATACAAGCCACTAACACAGCCTAGAAAATGGTAAGTATACCCAAGTATTGCAGACTTTCATTTCAGTGCACCGGGGTAGGGCAGATTTTTACAGATTCTCATGAAAATGCACATCATGTACCAACTAAGCAGTCAGTGAATTGAAGAGAGTCAGCATTAAGTTTATTTAAGCTTATCGGCTTCTTTTTGTACCCGTGGAAAAAAACGAAGCAACAACATGAACTCCTTTGCTTAGTTCATATCGTACATGATTTTAGACTACTAATTTTCTCATAGTGGCAGACTTTAAAACCAACAACGCAGGAACTCCAGCAACACTTAAAGGTAAAGAGGCCTTTACCTTTAGAGTGCCTTCAACCAGCAACACTTTACCTTTAAGTGTTGCTGGAGTTCCTGGAGTTAGTTTCTCATCCTCTCCATGGACTTTGGCAGTAGGTGAAGTTGTGCCAGAATTTTTTGTTGCTATCTATTCCAGACTTTTAGCCACTAAATATTTTTTCTCCACTGCTTAGAATAATTTGTCTAAAACATGCATGTATCATTTTAAGTTGCAAATTAAATACATTGTCCTAAATAATCTGTTGTTTTCTTTTTTGCAGTGTCAAGTGCTCTCAAAAGACAATAAAAGATGCATATCACATCATTTGTAAGCCCTGCTCTCTTCAGCTAGAGATCTGCTGCAAGTGTGGGAAGGAGGAGGACATTGTTATTCCGTAAGAGGATGTTAGCTTGTGCTTTGTCCTTATATACAGTAATGTACAAATTCACCCATCATTGCTTTATATTTTGCTTTCAAGGTGCCAGACTGTTTAAAGTGGTCTTGAGCAATAGTTCCCCAGGCTTTCAGAAAGTCATAAAAGGTTTTTCTTTGAACATTTGTCCACTCATTTCCAGTCCAGTGCTTGTACCTGAGCATTTTCAGAGGATTTTGTTTCTTTGTTAAGTCACTTAATAGTGACCTATGAATCATTCAAGCTAAAAAAAAAATGCCCTCAGTTCAAAGGAATAAACCAGTGTTACGTCTCCATATAACAGATATTTAACAAACAAATTGTATCTCTCTGCGTTTTGTTACTAGCAGCATTTTTTTAAAAAACACACGTGTTCCCATTTCTTTAGCTGAAGCTTTAAAAGTGCCAAAGATAACACTAACAGGCATAAAATTGTATTTTTGCAACAAAAAAAAAATGACTCCCAAATTTTGCATATGGTGTGCGGTGTGTCTTTAAGAAATTTGAGGAAACTGAACAAAAGAAGAAGTACCAGGCGTAAAGACAAAAATATCTACAGCAGATGAACAGTATCTAAAAATCATGTTCTTAAGAAAATTAAAAAAAAAAAATAGCAACGATCTTACACGGGATTCATCTGTTCTGTTCACTGAAGCGTCATTAGAAATACTCTCAGTGGAAGGTTGGCTGTCAAAAAGCCATTCTTAAGGAAGGAAGGAAAGGCTGAAGTATGCCATGTTACACAAGAACTAGACTGAAAATCACTGGCAACGGGTCTGATGGAGTGATGAAACCAAACTTGAAATTTTTTTGGTTCAAATCATCGTCAGTATGTACAGATGAAGTCGGGAGAGAAGTACAACAGTGAGTGTAGACAGCCATCTGTACAACACAGTGGAGGATCTGTCATGATTTAGAGCTACATTTCAGCCAGTGGTGCCAGTGCAGTAAAAGCATACGTAAATAGAAAAACACAAAGTGAAACACCGTGTGTCCTGGATCAGTCCCCAGAGCCCAGATTTCAGTGGTGTGGAAGCAGTGTGGGATCATCTTAACAGATAACAAAACAAAAGGCAGCAGAGCTTTCAGTTTTCAATGTCCTGACAAAAACTAATTTGATGAAACCCCTTCATTTTTTTCCTTTCAAACTGGCATCAAGTTTTTAAAATAAACATGAATTGAGTTTCTACATGGGTTAAATTCCTAAAGAGACCGGATAACACCCATACACATAATACAGTAGCTACTGTAAGTCTGCCACCTTGTGGACAGTAAGATACATTATAGCCAATACTTGACCCTCAACATAATTTCATAGGCTTCACATATTTTTAAGCATTGCTTTTGGGATTTAAATGTATATAAAATTATATATTTATAATTTTCTATAGTTAGTTTTATGCACTGATTTTGTGAAAAAGCAACACTGGAAGATTTGCATTGTTGGTGCAAAGTTACTAGTAAAAAAACAGAACTTATATCTTTTTTTCTTCACCGTGTAGGGTAAACTCACATCCGGAGCAAAGAGAGGAAGAAGTTGATGAACAGAGAAAGAAAGGATGTGAAAGAAGGAAGAAAGACATGGATGGTTTGGACAGTGATGATGATGATGACTTTGATGACTGTGAAGAGGAGGCAGATGAAGATTTGGACAAGGATTCTGCAGCAAAAAAGCCGCAGAAAAAATCTGTGCTGCCGGACCTGTCCCCAATCACTATTAAAGATTAAAGACAATAAGAGTTCTTTCCAAACCCGTGTAACAAATAGGAGTTTTGGGCAGAGTACAGTATCAGTTTTGTGGCAGAAGCTCTTTTAGATTAACTTAGCCAACTGCTTGATGAAAAGCATGAAGAAGGAAATCAGGTAATGAAATGAACAAAAACATCAGAGGGAACTACATCATTTTTCTTTTTGAAATGAGTAGTACATACAAACAAAAGAAAAGGGGAAAAAAAACACAAGAAAAGCATACTGAACAGAATGAAACACACAGAATCTGTGGGGTTAAGAAAAAACTAATTATACACATATGTAAACATAGTTGTCGTGACCGGGTCTGGGGTGACCCATCATCTGTCCAAATACTCCTCCAATAGAATCAGTGTTCTTTCCAAATAACCTTTAGTTCTGTAAATTGTTCAAACTGCCATTAATAAATTTTTATAGACTTTCGTGCATTTTGAAACCATTTTGCAATGAATCACACTTGTTATAATGTGTTTACAGTGTTCAGCCTTATGGCGCTGTTGAGCCGTTAGTAAACAGAGAGATGTTCCTAATATTTTGGCTGCTGATGTTAATAGGCTTGGTTTATCATAAACAGACTGAAATATATCCAAGACAAACTATACATTTTTAGTTAGGCATCACCACTTACTGCAGTTTTTAATTTAATTTTCTTTTGTTTTATTTGTGTTTAAATATTCAAAACAACAGACTATCGCTGATTCTTGTGTCAGTGTGCAATCACAAAATTGTAATACAGCAGTTTTCCCACAGACCAACTTTAGAAACACTGAAAATCTTGATGTTGCTGAATTTAAAGGAGGATATCCTCAACATTTTCTTTACAGTCTGAGCTCACAAATTTTGAAAGACTCTTGGTGAGGAAAGCTAGAACGTCTACTACACCTTTAAGCTTTTATCATATTCTGTGCCAATATTCACCACTGTCATCTTTTTTTTTTTTTTTACATACACTCACGAGACACTTTATTACTTATATCCCATCAGTACTGAGCTCAATGCCCTTTCGCTTCTAGGAGATCAATCTCCCATTTCACCACATCCCAGTGGTGTTCCACTGGAGTGAAATCTGCTGATAAGCCAATATGAGTGCAGTGAACTCATTATCTTCAAGAAACTAGTTTGAGATGATTTGAGTTTAGTGACGTGACTTGGTTGGTCCGCTTGGTTATCCAGCTGGAAGCAGCCATCAGAAGATTGATACACTGTGGTCATAAAGGTTCGGACGTGGTGAGCAAAAGGACTCGGGTAGGCTGTAACATTTAAAGGATACTCATTTGCCAAAGCATACTCAGAATGCCAAAAAGACACCTCCGATACACCAACAACTTGAAATGTTGATATAGGGCAGAATGGTTGCGTGTTTTCATGTTGTCTGTACCAGTTATGACCCTACTGTCTGATGTTGCAGAAGAAACTAATCATCAAACCAGGGAACATTTTTCCAATCATCTATTGTTCAATTTTGGCAACACTGTGCAAATTAAAGCCTCGGTGTTCTGTTTTTACTGGCATTCGGTGTGGACTTCTATTGCTGTAGGCCATCTGCTTCAAGATTGAACATGGTGTACGTTCAAAGATGTCTTTCTGCATACCTCGGGTTGTAGCAAGTTGCTATTGCCTTCCTATCAGCTTGGTTTTGCAGGAAAATCCCAGCAGATCAGTAGTTTCTGAAACACTCAGATCAGCCTATCTGAAATCTAACCATGCTACGTTCAGAGTCACTAAAATCGACTTTCTTTACGTTTCTAATGCTCAGTTTGAACATTAGCAGGTCGTTTTGACCATGTCTACATGCCTAAATTGAGTTGCTGTAACGTGATTGGCTGGTTAGATATTTGTCTTAATGAGTGGTCGCATTAACAAAATGGTAAGTTTGTTTGGTGAGAGCTGTTACACATACACTCATTTTTTCTGCATTGTGAAATCTTTAAGCAGACTTGTTTACTTTCCATTACTGAATAACCCGGAGTTACTTATAAGCAGGTCCTTTTGTACATGCTGGCATAATCTAAAATGAATATGTGTTGTAATTTATCATGTGGGCTTCATACATTTAAAAGCATGTGGTCATGCTTGAAATACTAATTCCTCATTAAAAAAATGAGTCACTGTAATAAAGCACAAAAGTGTCGTGATTACATCGCTGAGCTCCAAGGGTTCCCTTGAAAGTTTGCGTCACATGCCTTTGTTCTGCTTATACACTCATGACCAAAAATCTTTTTTGATGCTTTCACTCTGTTTTTTTTTTTTCAACTAAAGGACTTCCAGAAATGTATTAATAACTTTGTATGAGGTAACAGCATTATCATGAGACCTGCTGGTTTTCATTTAAATTTAATGCAGTGCAAACCAACAATGCATTTTACCCTCTTGAAGTTTATAATGTGCCATTTTCCTGTGGTCAGAAGTTTGCATCCACCCATTATAGGCATGAATGTCATGGTATTTTGCACAGATGACACAAAGATTCAGCTGTCTGGCCACAATGACAAAAGAAATGTTTGGAGGACTAAAGGGGAGGCTTTCAAACCTAAGAATGCTATACCAGCTGTCAAGCGTGGTAGTAGTAGCGTAATGCTCCTGGGCTGTTTTGGTGCTGGTGGTACCGTATGTTGCACAAAGTGGATGGAATAATGAAGCAGGAGGACAGTGACCCCAAGCACACATCAAAGTTGGTTTTGAAAATGGATAAAGCTAATATTAAACTTCTGGAATGCCCTTCCTAAGTCTCGAACTCAACTCTATTGAAAATTTATGGAGTACACTTCCTGTGCCAGGAAACCCAACTGGTTTAAATGTACTCTTTCAATATGAGTGATCAACTATTCAGCCAGAATTGCGCTAGATACTTATTGATGGCTGCCAAAAACTATCTAGGTGAGATGCAACCCACTAAACAACAGACTTTTTTTTTCCACCTCTGATTGCTTATTCCCAAAAGCTGACTCGGTTTAATTAAATTAAATACTATAATAAAGAAATAAAGCTTTGGTTTTATTTATTTATTTTACTTGAACACACATTGTTTACTTTCTCTAAAATGAACTTACACTGAACCATTTTTTTATGTTTATGTCTAAATTTGCGCAGGAAAAAACGATGGATGGTGCAAGCTGCGCCTGCCTTTTGCGCTGGTTTCTGAGTGATCATATTTTTTGTTAGATACCTTGACCACTAGTTTACTATTCAGCAGAAAGCAGTGATTCATGGATAACTGATACTTTGTGTTACGCACCTTAGTTTAAGCAAGTAAAACACAAGCAAAACAGCAAATTCCTCCTTAAGCTTATCAGATCATATGTTACAAGCGTTATAACATCTAGACGGGACGATCCCGACATGCACACCCTGTACTCTCTCTCTCATTGGCTGCTCAAGATCTCTGCCGTCAGGTGGTGTTTGGCACTGGCAGAGGACAAATACAGGACTCGATCCCGTTGTATTTCACTGCTGCACCGCAACTTACCTGGAGAAGATATGGCAAACTCAGACCGAGTCGGCACTGCAATAGCCTTCGTCTACAGGGGCACGTTTGTCCACTCGACTCAACAAACGGCGCTAGAGATCCTGGAAGATGCGCTCCTAGGAGTGGATGCACGGGGAAAGGTTTGTGGAATTCCAGAATCCATTGTTTGCGTTTTGCATTTGATATAAAATATCTTAAACGTGATTTTCAACTGACAAAAGGGTAAATTACGCAGGTTTCAGGGCGTAAATCTGGTATAATGTGCTAGACAATTTTATGTTTTCTCATATAATTACCTGTTGCTGAGCAACTTTGGCAGTATAGCCAACAGTATACCCGCTGATACAGAACACTTAATAGCATTATAAATAGACGCCTACAGTACACCTGCCTTAAATTACCTGTGTAATAAAAACAGAAAAAGAAAAAAAAGATATACAACTATTAATGCACGTTTTATTTATCCTCAAAAAATAATAAATTCTCATCTCGGTTGTTCTGTAAAAAAGCAATATGTTTGTAAACTGTTGATGAAAATACATTTTAAGCTAAACGTATTAAAAATATACGACTGTCCATTTTCTCCCAAAGCCTCTTCCTAAGCTGTCAGCTCTCTTAGCTTACTTAATTGCAAGCACCTTTCTGCATCTATGCTTTTATCCCCTGTCTGATTTCCATTCTGCGGTCAGATTGCTTTTATCGGGGAAGGCAAGGAGTTAGAAAAACTGTCCCAGACGTTTGGATTCAAGACATCTGACATCACTCAGCTGGCACCACAGTAAGTTTATTATATCATCTTGATGTGACTTCAGTAAATCAGAGATTGTTTGTGTTATAGTTTCTCACACATAGATGTAAAGAAAAGGGATGGATGGATAGATAGGTGCCCACCTTTGCATTGGAAGAAAGTGATTTCTGTCATAGGTCATAAAGCAATTTATGGATTTACTTCATTCCAGTGAGTTCTTCATGCCAGGGCTTGTAGATACCCACATCCATGCATCACAGTACAGCTACGCTGGCACAGCATTGGACATGCCGTTACTGCAGTGGCTTAATGCTTACACCTTTCCTGTGGAGTCATGCTTCAAGGACTTGGAGTTTGCCCGCAAGGTCTACACTCAAATAGTGGTGAGTGTGCCGACATCAAGAAATAAGTGACTTTGGACACTTATTTCATGATGTCAAACTTTGGACATTCAACAAGCCAAAAAAGATATCAGATTGTGACCCAGCCTTTGAGTTAAGGGTCTCAGCAGTGTTAATTTGGTAATTTGCTTTACAGAGAAGAACGCTGAGCAATGGAACAACGACTGCATGCTACTTTGCTACGATTCATACTGAAGCCTCTCTGTTGCTGGGCCAGATTGCAAGTAAGATGTCTTATACTAAAACACACGTGCAAACACACACTTTGAGCTGAATATTTATATTGAAACATCACAGTACGCCTAATTTTTAAAAATATCTATCACATTTGTTTTTTTATGTGTAATAAGCTACAATATTTCCCATTGTTTAAGATGACAAGATAAGGAAGTTGGACTTTACTGAAGCTGATAATATAAAAGTCACCTAAAAATCATTAGAATACTAGTTTGCCTCACTTCTATGCAATCGTCGTCATGTGCAGTATGTTATGATGCTTTCTTTTACTCAGACCCAGCTATTTAAATGGTCTGTTTATTTCTTTGGCTTTCTTCAATGTAATGGTATGTGTCATAAATACTGCAAAGAAATGGCCCTTCACCTTTATACCCTATCTTTATCTTGTTCCTGTCATATTATGTAATAGTGAACACACACGCACATGAATTTGTAATGATGTAACCCTAACGCATCAAACCCTGTTGTTGGCTGCTTTACAGAGTCATTTTGTGCAATCGGGGGCATTGAACCCTTAACTTTGTCCTGCTCTGCGTAGCTGTTCCTAGAGAACTGTTGACCAGAGGCATGTGCTTGTCTATAGGCACGCTGGAGTATTTCTAAACCATATATTTCACATTCATGCTGCATATTGCTGTGGATAAAGCTTAAGAATATACTTGCAACAAACTACTTTGTTCAGTCGGGGTTCAAGCTCGGATACAGCAATATAGTTTTCTGACAGATCAGACACAAAATGTTTTATCATAGTAGGACCACATAATCTTAGAGTTTTGAAACCACACCTGACAACTGTCATATCAAGTGAGCAGTAGGGTCATTTGCTTCATTTTACAGAGAGAAATTTTTCCATCTTACATACACAGATAATAAACAATCGCAGACTAGACACACCTAGGAAGCTTAAATCACATGTATGGACATGTCTATAGATGCTCTCTAAAGATGGGATGGAAAAGAAAGTGCAGTTTTTCAACTGATTTACATGCAAACTTCTGTCACATAATCACCTGAGGATTTCACAGCACAATAATCTGTTTAACAAACCGTTTTTTTAATGGTTGCTAACAATAAACCCAGCCTGGCACCAGGAGTATTCCACCCAGGCTTTTTCCAAGCCCATCACAACAGGAGACACACCTGTGTACTTAATTATTTCACTTAGCCACCATATTATTGCAAGCTATTATTGCTGAACCGGTTTAGCACTAAACTGCATTACCCTCACATTACAAAACATATACTTAGCAAATGACTCTGCATGCATTCATATCAGATGACTGGCATAAGGAGTTAGAACAGGATTTTACTTTGGCATGTGTAAGGCCTGTAATGACATGTCAAGGTCAAAGAGACACACATACAGATGACATTACGGAAGCTGTTTATTATGTGTGAGCATCAAAACTGGACAAATACCCTTCATTTAATATGAAATGACAATGACTGACCTTTGTCTTCAAAAATCAAATTAAATCAAATACTCAGTAACAGCTTTGAATGGATTCATGTTTACTTATGTTCCTGTTTACTCACTGATGCCTTTCTTGCAGATAACTTTGGACAGCGTGCTTTGGTTGGCAAGGTGTGCATGGACAGGAACGATTGTGTGAAACAATACAAAGAGACCTTGCAGGAATCTCAAGACGAGACCTGTCGGTGGGTATTATAGATGCTTAATACCTTATAGCAGATCTTGTGTTCCAATGTTTTTTCAGCGTAAAGAAATTCCATGTCAGAACAAGTTTAGTTACATTGTAATTATTCAGTCTGGATCATAAAAGAGGCATTTAAGATTTAAGCCTTTATGTCTGAGACCCTGATGCAGATTTTTCCAGATTGATGCCAAAAGGGTTACAGATCAAATGCATGTAAAAAATATATTTTTATTTGGAAGAATCTAGATAGAAATGTCAACACTATATTGGAAAAATAGTACTTTTTCAGTAGTGAAAAAATAGAAAAAAAAAGAAGTAAAGGCATCACCTGTTTAATTGCAATTTTTGTCAAAAGTCTACATAAACCATGGGCATGGGCATGGCTGTTATGGGGTCTTTGAACTGATCATTTTCTGTGGTGGAATGATTGTACAGCACACATCTTTAATAGTGTAAAAAGCAAGAATACACTGCAAAAGTTTAGATTTATATTGGATTTTCTCTAATCCACACGGGGTCAAAAGATGACATACGGTTTCAAATATATAAATACACCACTAATATTTTTGTTTAATGTCCCTTTGCAAGTTGCACCTCAACCATAGTCTTCTGGCATAATGCTTGCTGAATATTTGACCACTCTTCTTGGCAGAACTGGTAGAGTTCCCGTGTTTCTTGGCACAGACTCTGCTTTTAAGCATAGTCCACAAATTCTCAATAGGGTTAAGGGCTGAGCTTTAAGAAAACCAGAAGCTTAATGTTATTCTGCTTTTTCCATTTCCAAAGCCAGTTTTGATAGGTGTTTGAGACCTATTAGAAAAAACATTTATTGCTTTCATTAATTTTCCAATTAACAATAGCATCTCAATGCTCAATTTGAAAGCACAAACAGAAAAAAAGACTACTTCTTGGTATAGTGAGGGGATGCTCCCTTATGGCATAACTCTGAATCTAATTCCACTTAGGATCTCTCACAGAATTAGAAATTTAAGGTCCCAATTTAAAAGAATCACACATAAAACAAAATACATAATGTTTTTTACCAAGTTAACTATCATTAATCTCTAACTTAGCAAACTCCCACCGTCAGGGTGTGCTATAACTGATGAGACTGTGTCTTACTCAGGCTCAGATATC
>VUQR01036153.1:0-23392 GCA_015108515.1 Hemichromis elongatus
GTCAGGTTTTGGGGTATTTTAGGCTACGTCCACACTAATGCTCTTTCAAACGAAAACGCATCTTTTTTTCTCCGTTTCGCCCTCCCGTCCACACTGAGACGAAGGGAAAACAGAGCGTTTTTGGAAACGCTCTCCAAAACGCATCAATCTGTAAACGCAGCGTTTTGGCGTAGTGTGGACGGCCAAAAGAAGACTTTTAAAAACAATGACGTATGTTAGTCATATGATGCAATCATGTGACCACCTTAACCAAGATGGTCAGATGGCATCATACAGCAGTTTTTTTGTTTGCTCAATGTTTTTAGTGCCCGTGTTGAAGATTAATATGTATTCATTTGTGACTCAGAGCAACAACTCCACCTCATTATCATTCAATTTGACACATTCGGTGCTTTGTCTCGCCATTTCACCGCTCGTTTTAAAGAGCAGGAAAGTAAATAAACAACACATGGAAATGACGCATTTCACGCATGTGCGGTACTGCAACGTCATCGTATACGCGCAACTGTGTGAAAAACGACTCAAAACGATAGTGCGGACGCGGATCGTTTTGAGGTGAAAGCTCCGTTTTCCGATCTAGTGTGGACGTAGCCTTAGAATACTCCATCCTACAGCCCACCTCCCCCACCACCATCCTGTTCCTTTCAACACTTCAGGTGGGGAATGAGCTGCAAAATATCTTTGTTGGATCCTCTGTAGTTCGCCTACTGGCCTGCCATTGCAGTGGCAGTGGATGATGCCATATCATCGACCTCCTGCACCAAGCTCTGACTCACCTGGAGAAGCCCAGACGCACTGTGAAGATTATGGTCTTTGATTTCTCCAGAGCTTTAAACATCATCCAGCCTGGACTTCTGAGGGACAAGCTGGAGCTGTCCGGAGTGGAACTCCACCTGTCACAGCAGATACTGGACTACCTCACTGTCTGTTCACAGAATGTGAGGTCACAGGGCTGGTCTGCAGAATGGGGGCCCTGCAGGGAACTGTGCTGGCACTATTACTGTTCACCCCCTACACTGCAGACTTCTCCATGTTATCTAGGCTGCCATCTACAAAAGTCCTCCGATGATTCTGCCAAAGTTTACCTGATTACAGATGAGAAAGACTCAGAATACAGACAGCTGACCCACCACACCGACACCAGTGAACAGTGCCAATAAGTACTGTACAGTCTCTTATTTCTTTTGTATGAATCTGCAGGCTCCATTTGCCTGTCACTTTGCTGCTGGAACATTTGAATTCCCCCTAATGAGGCACAATAAAGGATATTGCTATTCTATTTTATTCTTTCTGCTTGCACAAAGTATGTGATTCATCCAGTATGTGGGCCACTTGTGCTTGTGCTGTTGTTGGTCCTTCAGCCTTGCTGGGGAGAAGAGCAAAGTTATGACGTATAAAGAGCTGAAGTGAAACCAAGTGGTAAAAAAACAATGAAAAGTGTTCCCTGCAACCGCTTGCTGTATGTTTCATGCTTTGTTTTTTAAGTTTTATTGTGTTTCTCCCGTTCCCTGTGACCTCCGCTGTTCACCAGGAGCGGGATTCTTTCCTTCCAGATTTGACAGACACATTTGCTGAACCATAGATTACGTTTCGGCCTGCACCATTCCTCAGATCTGCTCCTTTGGCCTTAAGCCCACCTAATTTGGCTGCTCTGCTCTTGGCTTTGCTTTTTTATTTGTTTGAATTAGTGCTTCACACTCTCACTTTGCTCAGACTTTCAGAATTTCTGTAAAGCTACAGTATCATCATTGCTCTCTAATCAGTACACTGTGTTACATTACTACCAGACGACCTATCACTGTTGTTGAGTTTTTCATCACAAATGTTTAACATAACTTCATCTCAGCTTTTATTGGATACTAGTTTGTAACCGGTTTCTCAAATGGAGTCCTATTTAGATAGCAGTTTTAGCAGTTTTCTTATTGATCTTATAGCAATTTAGACTATGCGCAAGATTTAACAACATAGTACACGCAAATTATTTAGTCACATCCATGGACTGTTTAGCATTTTCTGTTTACCTAACATCCATTTCTTTGGACTGTGGAAAGAAGCCAGAGTACCGTACTTGGACTTAAACCAAAGAGACTTCCCGGAGAAACATCCCAGCCAACCACAGGATTTGAACCAGTAAATGTCTTGTTGTAAGACATTGCTTCACCGTACCAAAACAGTGTGTCTGAAGAATTGTGTGTCTGGTTTGTATTTTCTTTTTGCTGGTCAAAAGAAACCTTTAAGTTTCCACTTGTATCATGTCAAACCTGGTTCCAAATGCACAAATTCACACATACAGATAAGATGCAGCAGATGTAACTGTCTTTGATCCAACGCAAATCTTGATACACACTACTCGACTTGAGAGTAAACATATGCTGCCCCATTTCAGTGCCTGCCATCTATCAAATCCCACTATGAAAGTTATTCAGGAGCTTCTCAGTTGCTGTCAGCAGAAGCTGCTGCACTCTCCAAAACAAGCTTAAAGAGCAAATGTCTTTGAGGGTTGTGGGAGGTAGTGAAAATCCTGTGGTGAATTCACTGTGGACTAGTCTTATTTAGGCTGGTACACCTTTGTAGGCCACAGCCTCTGAAGACTGTCACAACTGAAACAGGACACAGCTGGGTATCGATCCTATGGGCGACGCGGTGGTAGAATAGTTTATATATTTATAAATGTATATGTACATGGTATTATATCATTGCAGTAACCTGCACTCTAAAGAGCATCTTTTCTCTCTTCAGCCTTGTTAATACAAGCATACATGAGGTCACACTAAACACACTAAACGTCTGGTTCCTCCTTCATTAGAGCACTGCAATAAATTCAACATTCACTCGTTATCGGTCATGCGACACTGTAAATTAGCTTCTTTAAATTGATACATACATAAAAACACAGATAACCTTAATATGACAACATGCACAATATTTAAGAGCATCTAGAAGCTTTCATACTGAAAATCAACGACTTTCCAGAGGTGCCCATGTGTTCCTTGTGGCTTTGTCCTAAAAATTCTTGCTTGGTCCTTACATTCCTTGTCTTTTTTGATAGTATTTAGTATATTTTACTGTATTCATAGCTGGAACAGTTTCAGTAAGGAGAGATAATTAATAATCTGTTCTTTAGACTCAAATGACACTACACAGCAGAGCTGAGTCCAACAATAGTAAGAAGTAGGGCATGATGGTGTTGATGTTGACTTGGATAAGAATCTCTATCTGACTAGAATGAGGTTGAGATTAACAGCAGGTGGGTCACATAAATGAATGACACAAGCACTAAGATGTAAAGCGAGATGAACAGAGACCAGACTGGGCCAGAGTGATGATGAGTTTGACAGCGTGGGAAAGCAGAAGTGTTGTGAAGAACAGAAAGGCAGAATTAGTGATTATAGCTCTTCTCTGTTGAACTTACACATAAGCTTTGTTTTATCACACACATCATGGTGATGCATTAAAAATTGAAAACAAGCACATTATACTAGAAAACTGTTTATTTAAGCTGCAGTTCAGTTAATTGACTCAAAAGGAAGAAAGTGGAAACCAATGAAAAAATTCAAAATACATAATTTAATTTGCAAAAAAATCCAAACAAATTAATTTGATTACTATCTGTGTAGGTTCTCTGTCATTCAGGTCATGGTAAACTTAGGAAATTAGAAAGAAAAAGCATTTGGACTTCTTTAAGTTTCTTGAAGATGTTTCAGCTTTCATCCAAGAAGCCTCTTTAATTTTAAAACCAAATGATGGCAAGTTCGCAGGTATTTAAGCTCTAGTGGGAGTTTTCCCTTATCAGGGTTGTTGACCCACTATTGATCATGTTCCTCATCACATCAGCCAAAGTATGAAAAAGGGTGTGGGACCCTATCAGCAGAGGTTTCGGGTGAAACCATTGTGAGACCTTGCCCCGCCCTGTCATGGGACGCACTGAGATCAACTGACGCGAGATGTTAGTTGGCGTTAAGGCGCATGAGAATGGATGTCAATACTGGATTTTAGGTGGCAGACACCCCCTCTGTTCAAAGATGGTTGTTCACAGTGGACATGGCTTCTTTCACTCCTCTTTCAAAACATCTGTCTCTGTGACCTTTGTCCTTTAGATGCAGATGTAGAGCTGACCTTTGTCCTGTCAAGGGGGGCTCTTCTATGTTGTGCCATGCATCTATGAAGTGGCTATTTGGTTTCTCCAATGTAGAGGTTCACTACATGCAAATAAGTTAAATGGCATCACCTTCACATCTGTTCAGTAAATGATTATTTAGAACCAAAAAGTCTGGCTCATCATTCAAAAGCAGCCTACAGTGAGTTTAGGCGAGTTTGTCTTCCACTACAGCTATTGTGCTGCAAGTGGCACATTGACCTTTTTCACATACACCCGGCTGAACAGAAGTGCTGCAGGGCCTGCTCCAGCTCTCTGCACACAGTGCTATCTACCGCGTCACGACTGCTTTGTTTGTTTTCATCTCACAATGCTGGTGGCATTTGGAACAGAGCGTTCTCTCTGTCTCTAACTCTTTCTCCTTTCTTCCCTGTAGCTTATTCAAACTCTGAAGAGGTTGATGAGACCCACCTCCGTTGAATTTAAGTCTCCACTAGAGCTGTCGGCACAGGGTGAGAGTAAAACACGCTCATCTGTAAACCGTTTCATTTAAGCTCCGGTAATAACTTTCTGTTGCAGATAACGCGTCGATTCAACCTGTGAGGCAGAAACACAATGTGCATGCACATGATAAAACACATGTACAGTGTTTGTATTGATTTAATGCTAGCATCCTCAGTGGTACTCTTTCTGAATGTTAATAGTGGGTATTAATCAATGCCAGGAAGCTGCTTCACTGTAAAGAAAGCTCGTTAGGGAATATGAGCAAACACAGACTTGTGAACTCTTCTGAGCTTTCAACGGATACCTCATCAATCATTTCCTTGACATCTATTGATGCCACGCTAATTATTTTCCTATTAAAACATAATTATCCCAGCTGTGGTTTTTCCCATCCTCCGCTGACCCACCACACACTGCTCCATCACTACGTTCGTCTCTTTTTCCACATACATAGAAAATGCAGTAGTGTGATAAAGCATGAAGCACTTTCTGTTAAAAGAAAAAAAAATGACAAGATAATCCAGCAAGCCAGAGATCATCTCTGAAACCTGATGACAGCCTGAAAATGAAACTTGGCCTCCATGTTTAAGTTTATTATACACATTTAAGGTCAATGTATGCAGTGTAGATTGCATTCTGCATATTGAATAGTTGGCTAAGTGCACATATATTGCCTTGAGCACAGTGAAGCACTCGTCTTTTCTCGGTCATTGATGAAAAAATATGAGTTTAGAATTCCATAAAATCAAAACATGAACATAAAATCCCTGTATATGAGGGAAGCAATTGGATTGTATGAGAAAAGAATATCTTATCTATTAGACCTTCAAGAGGTCAACAGCAACTAGAGGCAACTGGTGACTTGAAAAATGGAAGAGAGGAAGAAAACCAACCTGCGCCATTATGTTCGTTACAATAGCTGCCTATTAAGCTCCACTTTTTTGTGACTAGTAGGCAGTGTATAGTCAGCTTTGGTCCTTGTTATGCCTTCTTCACTTCTATTTAGTGCATGGGGATCTGCCAGGTCCAGGAGCCGCTGCAAGTCCCCTTCGAGGCTTTCCCCAAACCACAGCTCAATTCATGTCAAAGCCATTCACCTTTACCTACTTAAGTGCTGTCAAAGCCAAAATGAGGACATGGACCCAGCTAGTGAATTAGCCATCTATAGTGTTGGGGATAGAGTTTGGGTTAAGATCATGTCCAACCCTTTTTATATAATTTTCACCTATTTGGATTACCCATGTAGTAATAATAGCAAAAAAACTGCAATGTAAAGTCAATTTATCGATTTTTCAATAAAAGGTAACATCTAGTTTCTGAAAAAAAGCTTTTTTAGCATGTGATTAAATCAAAACCTAACCCTAAAGCTACTCCTAACCTTAGTGTGTTTGCTAGTGACCTGGTGGACTTTAAAAGGTTGAAATATGAATGCATTCCCTTTAACTTCGAAGCACTGTTCAACTGAAAGAAAAATCATAGTGAGACCTGCAAGCACTCAATCCAGTTCTGTGACTTACTTCCAAGTGCAGATAAGTGAATTCAACATGCTGAGTGCACTAGGGCTGCGTGACATATCAAAGGCTCATTTAAATTTTTGATTTTGCACCATGTAAAAAATGCCTCCTCCTCATCAGTGCTTCATCTCTCTAACAATAACAGCAGCAACAGCAGTGAGAGTCACGACATCAGCCTAAGCTGCTGTTGTTAGCTTTGCCAGTCAAACACACATACACACTCCCAACTGCTGCTGAGAAACACCAAACAGGACCAAAGAAGCAGGTTTCTTCAATGATGTAGAAACTACTCAGTTTTACAAAGTCTGACATCAAACAGAAAACTAAAGTTTGTTAAGCCTCAGTTTGAACTAAAAGTGGCAGCACAACCTGCACATTTGTTCCAACAGCTAAGACTACAGTACCAGTGAAATGGCAGTAATGTGTCTCGTACCTTTTCATTTCCCCTCTGGTCTGATTTTTTTTTTTACATTTTCTAAATAATCATTTGTATTTTTTCTAGACTTGAAACTCATGTTTTTTAAAATTAAAATAGTCGATCTCCTCCAGTGACAGATTATACCACCACACAAAGCCGAGGGCCCCAACTCTGACCCATATTCTGCTTCTGGCATAATCACAGTAATGTCAGCTAATTGGATGGCATGTCTGTTACTCATACTTTCACATTCATCAGGTATGTTTTCATCTAAGTTTATGTGCACGGCTCTGTGTGGACAACCTGAGCGTAAGACGAATTACCTTTGTGAACAAATATTTGGAAAAAAAAAATACATTCCTTCTGTTATGAATGTTTACCTTGGATTCCATATATGTTAAACAGGGGGTGGCACTCCACATCAGCTGACTGGCTGAGCCGTCAGCTGAGCCGTCCCAGCGCCATGCTAAACATCACAACATACCAAAACTAGCATCGAAATTCAGTCATCATAAGTTTCACCAATGAGCAACAGCAATAAAACCAAATTTCATGTAGGTCTTCCTCAAGCTGCTAAAACAGCTCAGACCTGCCAAGTCATTGACACAGGATTCCTGTAGGGGTTCTGTGGTATCTGGCACTGGGATTTTGGTAGCAGATGCTCTGCATCCTGGAGCTTGCATGTTGGGGATCGTTCTGGCACATTCTATAGATGCTTGATTGGTTTGGGATGTGGGGAGTTTGCCATGTTCCTTGAACCTTCTAAACCTTTGAAAATTTCTGAGTAGTTTTCATCAACTCTCTGGGTGAAGAGGGGACGTTAGCTACTGCTAGGGGGTGTATCTGATATGCCCATTGTTGTTGTTTCTGCATCATCATCATAATAATGTTGGTCCAGGATCAACATTGCAACTGCTCAGTGATTTTGTTGGCAATATGAGGGAAATACAACAAATTCCCTTGTTTATATGAAACTCTCTTCTGAAACACATTTCAGGTATTTTCTTTTTGTTTTTAATTTGAACAGTATAGTAAATATGCTACCAACTTAGGTTCACTGTTACCCAAATTTAGATAGCTCATGACGTTTGCTAGCAACAGTTTTTAATAGCAGTAGCTAATTTTATTCCTAATGCTAACTAAATAATCAGGCTCTGTGATTGGTAAGTTGCATTGCTGATTCTGGACCAACATATTATGATGATGCAAAAAAAACAACACCAATACGGGGACATTAGATTGTGTGCTGTCCCTTAAGCCTTTGTTAGCATTCAAAGGTGGAGGGTGGGGGTGGTGACTCAGTCAGCAGTAGTGTTTAGGTGGGAGGTATGCTTCAAAGGAACATAGCTTCAATCACTGAGACTGAGCCAAATATTGAAAGCTGAAAGCACACAACCCATGTATTTTCTAAAGATACAAACACAATTCCTCAGTTAAATGGTATGGAATTACTGTCACACAAGCCTAAAGATTGTCTTATATTCAGGCCAGTATGGACAAGCCAAATGTTTGTCAGATGAAGCCCCACAGCAAATGATGCCTCCAAAACATTTTTTAGAGTTGTAATTCAATTTTCACACACTGCATTTTCTAAGCATGTTTAATTTGTCTTTTGGATGGATACCAACAGCTGCACAGGTCTGAAACATCTGAACACAAATGCACTCTTCGTGATGGGCTCATTATTTGAGGTGAATGACCTGCAGTGTGCACAAAAACACTTATGTGGTCCCCAGAGTAACAAATAATGTAGCAGGCAAAGGATGATGTAAGATGCCTGAATTGTTGGGGTGATGCTGAATGAGTTCAGGTGATTTTTCCAGTATAGTGTGTGTGTGTGTGTGTGTGTGTGTGTGTGGGTGGGTGTGTGTGTGTGTGTGTGTGTGTGTTTCTAACCTAGGCTTCTTTTCCTCTGGCTGCAGGCAAAGAGATGATCGAGATGTATTTTGACTTCCGCTTGTTTCGCCTGTGGAAAAGCCGCCAGCACTCCAAGCTACTGGACTACGACGACCTCTTGTGACATCACCCAGTGTTCTGTTGGCTTGTCAGCCAGTTATTGCGAGTCTGAGCCTACCTTTGTACGGTGTCAAGGCATTTGGTTGAAGCGGGGGCTCCTCTCCTCTCCGGAGAGGTTCCCAGACCAGCTCTGTGTGCGCAGCTGGAAGCTGGAGCAGCAGCGGAGGCAGCAGCAGTTGGGTCTATTTTTTTAGCCCTTCTGAAGCGACAGGGTGTGGCTCTGTAAGATTCAGCCAGCGGTGTGCTTTTTCTCCTGCACCTATTTTCACTTTCTGCCTCTGCCTAACCCTAGAAAAGAGAAAGAAGGGGGACAAGAGTGAGTTGGAGAAGCAAGTGACTCATCATCCTAGCCTAAATGTGTCAAAAACGCCAACTACACTTAGATTTCTGAGTTCAGAGAGGCTATTAGGTACAAGAGTGACAGTAGAGAACAGAAAGATCTCCTTCTGTCTGAGATTTGAGGAAGTTTTTTTCTTGCCCTGCCTTTAGCCAACCTATCTGCTCTTGTTAGGAGGCTTATAAGGATGGATTTACAAAGGAATTAGAGCTTATATGTAAATAAACAAGTGCTTGCTAGAGCATTAGAGAATATATTTCCAGCATCTCTCTCCATGCTGTTATGTGATTATCTAGACATGTGAGTAGACTTATTAAGAATTAGAGTTGTCTATTTACTGCAGTCTTTTTTAAAACTTCATATAAATGTAATAGTATTTCTTACAGACTGTTGTAATAACTCAGGTCAAATTCTTTTGTTTTCTACTAAGAATTGTACTCACCTGTACAACATACTGTAGATCAGAATCAAAGGCCTTCATACTCCACACAGAGTCATCTTCAGTGGAACATCAGGGATGAGCGGAGCTTTTCTCCATTTTCATCATCGCCTTTTGACTCAGCTGTAGCCAAACAGACAGATGCATCCATGCATGTTTTTTCGTAACATTACAGCATTGTGTTTTAGCCCACTGAGCCACTACTAGCTGATTTTTCTTCAGCTATTGGTTCGTGGGCTCAAAGCCTTTTGCAGTGTTTGTATTGCACATGTGCATTCAAAGCCTTCTTGCATAGCTACCCTGTAAAGAGGTTTCAGGTGGAGACTGACAACAGACTTTTTACAGTGAGTCTAAGTAGATAAAGCTATATAGTGCATATTTGGTTTATTCCAACAGTTTTTCTCATTTTTTGAGAACTTTCATTCTTTATTTAGCTTGGACATCCAGTAGAGTGGTAGGGGCGATGCTATCCTTTGACTTATTTTTGTTTCCCCTCACCACCAGCTTGTTGTTTCCATGTCAGTATGCTCTTAATCTTAATCAAACGCTGTCTTTCCCATGCTTATTTCCAGCATCACAGTCCACTGTAAAATGTTTTGCAGTAGCTGATGCACTCGTGTGATATTGCGTTTTGCTGCCCTGCAGTTGGGGCATTTACATCAGACTGAAAAATGGTTCAAGCTGAAGCAGCAGAGGCTGAGATATCTTGATTTTTATTCTTTTGATTGTTGCATTAACAAGATCCTACATTTCCCACAATGCAACATGACTGCTTTTTTCTTTAATTCATCTTGGAATGACAAATGCCTGAATTCTACACTTAAACTTTGCATCACACAAAGTTGTATGGTACTTTTTTCTTCTCTTTCTTTCAAAAAGTGAGTCATCCAAGCTGAATGACATCATCTTTAGGGAATATTTACAGACGGTAATAAGCTCCACTCAAGCGCTTAGTGTACTGTAGATCAACAATTTCAATAATGACATATAGCTGATCATTGCACAGTTACTTTAAAATAAAAAACAAAAGTTTTGGGGGACTGTGCTGTTTAGAATTATATGTACTGGTATTGAATATGAGTAAAAATGGGCAGGATGAGTGATATCTACATTGTTTCATCTCAGGCTTGTGCTGACGTGGTCATGTTCTCTGTTATATAATCACTTTTTCCTCCCTTCTGCACCCTCAGACCAAAGCACTTTTTCTTATCCACAGCACAAGCTGAGAAAAAGTGCTTTGCTTCTTGTTTCCTCGGTGCAGTTTGCTAACAGAATGAAAATTGGTGTTTAGATTTGGGATGAGTTGTGATATTTTTAAAGTAACTGTGATATGTTTAAAAATGTTTTATACAGTGTCCTGGTTTCCCCACATATGTGTATTGTAAACATAGTTCACTGCTTATTTTTTTCACAAAGTTCAAGCTTTGTTGCAAGAATTTGTGTTCATGGGCCCAAAATATCAAATTTAGAATAGTGGGTCATAATTATGAGTGGTGTTGTATAAGCTGATATGTTTGATTGAATGCAGTCTTCTTCCACATGTACAGTACCTGTTGCCATGAAATCTGCTGTGTCTCAAATCACATACTTCTATATTTACACTCATTAATTTGAGTTCATCATCGCGTACTGCTCCATAAAGTGCTGCTTGAGTACCTAGAAGTGTGGAAGTCCATACACTTCTCAAGCTCAAGGGTCACTGTGAGCTATGAGGGAAGGACTACCAGTTTGAAACCAATCTAACAGGGTTTTTTTTCTTTTTCTTTTTTTGCTAAGGGTGGAAGATGTTTTAGGCACTGCAGGTTAAATATGTTGTGGTTTTGTTTTGTTCTTATTAAAATGTCATTCAATTTCATTATTTATTTTTTCAAACTAGCTTTGTTAAATTGTCATCGTCACTGTAAAAGAAAGTTTTTGCAAAATACTGCAAATGTCATTGATGGTGAGTGCATGACTGACCAACTTTGATTTAAAACAAGCCTACCTTTTAAATCTATTTACCAAACAAGAAGCTATATAGTGTATACTACACGAAAAAGTATTTGAATTGAAACACACTGTACTTAAACAGGCAGGGATACAATGCTGCTATGTACTCATGTGTTCCACAAAGCATGTATCACCCGATCTCTGTCACAAGAGTTGTGATAATTTGGCGTAATCACTGGAAAAACGAAGACCGGCTGCTCCTGGTTTGCACCATTAAGTCGTGCAGCATACTGTCTCACATGACGTCTTCAGATTACCTCAAATGCAGACAGAACCAGGGATTTGTTTGTTAGGGAATATTTAATCATATTTTCTCTACTGCTACCTTTTTAATTTTCATAAATGTTATGCTCAGTAGAAAATATTGTACATTTTCACTTCATATCAATTTTAGTCACTATTTATGTTAGTCTCCATGTTGCTGGTCTTTTTTTCTATTTCTGTCTGGTTTATGTGTAAGGCCTTCGTTATACTTTCCATGTGAGTGAGTCTGTTAGGCTCTGGTTGGGTCTGAAGGACTTCTTGGCTCTCATGTCTCCTGTACATGTCTGAAACATAGTATATTCAATGGTTAAGGGAAAGTTACTGAAGGTAAACATTTTCTCAGCTGATCTTTGTCAAGGAAGCCAAAAAAAAAGTAAGCAACCATATATCAACTGTCTGGTTATTGGCAACCCATCTAGGGCTGGGCTGGTAGGGCTTGTGTTAATGTCCACCCTGTTTGATAGAATTTTCTTATTTGGAATATTCAAAGGGAAAAGCTTTAAACAGAAAAAAAACCCTGTAATCCGAAAATGAGCATGAAAATGTTTAACATGTGCCTAAAAACAATACCCAACCCTAAACCACCCCAAGGTGGGTCAGCGGTGTTTAATATGATGTTTAGTAAGAGGTCAGTTTTAAGCGACCTCTAGTTTAAGTGCTGGCCTTAACTGCATCTTAGTAGAAGCAGTGCCAGGTTGTTGAAAATAATGCACAATATTGGACTGAGTGTGTTAGCGCTGTGAAAATGTGCATTATGCTAAATTTATCATCTGTTCTAGAACAGGTAATCCCTCTCCTCCTTTGTTATTCAATCAGCCTTTGATTGTCTTTGCTGATCAAACCGCCAACTGTTACTTCAAACAGAAGGGGGCTGTTCAGTATTTTAATTGTAGTAGTATTGTAAAGCCATTGTGTACAGTCTGGCTAGTTTTGCCTGTTAACCGTGTTTAGATCAGCCTCAAAGTTAGTTGAGGTTGGTGTAAGTTAGTGTAATTCTCAGGCGTACATACAACTTTCAATGTTTCTTTTCCCTTTGTTCAGGCTTTATGAGCACTTTGGACTTATCATGTGAGGTCGTGCCTGTCCTTTGTGCCCAGTGATCTCTTTGCTTAAAGGTGGTTCTGATCTTAAAAATCGTTGTACAGTCATGACTTTCCTTCATGATGATATGTATTCGCTTAAGGATCAAATACTTTCCCAGTTTTTATTCTGTAGCAGTAATCTGTGTAAGAATATTTCTGTATTAGTATTTCAATATGTATATTTGTATGTGCAAGAGCATTGTTGGAGGTACTGTACGAGATTGCGATACCTTTGGATTTTAATGACTGTCTTACATTCTGTGGACAGAAACAAGCACTGCAGTGTGCTCACTGCTCGGCTCCTTTATATTCTGCAGCAGTTCAGTGCAGCCCCAGTTCTGCTCGTACAAGACTCTTCTTTCTCGTCTGCTGCGAGTTTAACTAAAGGCCAAACCCCAGAGCCTAATTACACACCTCTGTTCAACACTTGTACCCACATGTTGAGTCGAGGTGCTTAATTGTGCTACTCAAAACTGGCACAAGTTTGATGGATTTCTAATGAGTTTTCTGATAACAAAGAAAACAGCGACTGTACTGGAAATTCATTATCTGCTGTCAAGCCCACAAGATTTTCCCCGTGCCTCTGATCAGATAAAACACTTAGCTCTCCTGCTGGTACATAACGCACCAGTGGTAACACGAAGGAAGAGGCCAAGCAGTGTAAAACAAGTTGCAGACTTTGTATACTGGATCACCTTTGAGACACACTGAAGCGTTTAATTCCCATTTTAATTTCCCATTTCCAGCAACAGAGCACTGCAAAGCCAGGTAATGTGGGACATCAGACATAATAGATCAGATCTTTGAATATTAGTGCTCAAAAACCAGACATGATTTTACAATGTTGCTACAAGAATCTTATTAAGGAAACAATTAAGGTGATTGATTTGAACTTACTAGGATGCTTTGAGCAAAGATTTAAAAAAAAAAAAAAGACAAGATAATTTTTCCCCAAACTTGCACTGTAAGCTTTGGCACCTTAGCTACAGAGGACTGAACTGAAAAATTATAGTTATGGTATTATTATCATTTTGAGAAATATTTAAATAATAACGTTGCTTTGAGGAGAATTGTTTTAAGAAGCAGAGTGACTCTTCCATGCATTAAGTAACTTGGTTAAGTAAAGTAATGAAGTAAAATATGTTCTCATTTAAACACAAAAAACAGGAATCAGCAAGTGGAGAAACCCCTGATGATCACATTAGATACTTCTGAAGACAATATTTGATCTAATGAGAGAAATTTTGTTTCCAAATAACTGAAATCAATGAGACAAGCTTCAGTGTCAGGTATATATAGGATACTGGGTTTGTTACTACAATAGACCCCCCATTTAAAAACACAGCATACACTATTTCATTAGTTGCCCAATTTCCTTCGGGGGGGATTAATTTCCTTCCTCTGGGATTAATAAAGTTTTATTAAATTGAATTGAATTGATCAGCAGTATTGATCAGTGTAACTTTAAGGTAAAAAGTCATATCATATTTTTTAAAGGAGTCGAGCGGCGACTGCCTTGGCAAACTTCTTTCAGTGTGGGTAGCTTTGACAAAACTCGGGCAGTAAAACATGACTCACATCTGGGATGTTAAGCCTCTTCTAATGAGGTCAGGTATTCATCTATGTGCAGATGTATTTCAGGGGAAATGACCACACGTAGCTTGACTTGTCGTGATGGTTCACCGAAGCAGCCACTTCCATTTCTTGAGAGGATAATTACACAAATCAAGAGACTTAGCTTTGCCTCCTGTCTCGTTGTTTTCCGCATGAAACCGTGTGTCATATTGACAATAGAAAAGATCGCTCAAATTATTATTAAGCATCGTTGTGCCCTCCCTGCTGCTTTGTTCCAGTTTCAGTGAAGATTTCCAAGGCTCAGTTGGGAATGTGATTGGGTGTGATGAGGATGATAAACTGACACTGCTTTGATTGCCCTGACATCTCCAGTTGGGCTGTGATTGTATTTCTGGAGGTTTCGAAAATAATAAGTCATGTATGTAATGTCTGTGTCATTTTGGATCAACTTCTAAATCATTTAACTGAGCATTACATTTTGGAATAGATTTTTTAGTCCAACAAAGTAGAGTGTGAGATTTATAAATGTTACAGTAAGCTTTATCCATGTGTATGGACAGAGAAAATCTTAAAGGTATGATAGCAATTAACATTACTACATATAGTGATTTTGATACTAGCAAAAGTTAGAAGTATTATCTGGGTAGCTTTCCTGCTTTGGGGTTCTTCCTTAGAATAGACACTGGAGAATGCTGCTTATTTAAAGGGCAATGTGTTGTATCTGAACTAATAGCAAGGAAATGTTTTGCATTGCACAATGTTGGTAATAACCTCTGAGAAAAAGTATTGTTTCTACAGCATTTCCTCCCCCAAGTAAACTATAGTTAAACACAGCTTGTGTCTTTGTCTTATCATTGATTCAGTGGTGTCATTTTTGGCCCGCAGGAAGTTTTACAAGGGTTACATTTAGTGTAGCTTCATGCTAAAAATGTGTAGGCTTGTGATACCACAGTGCACTTTGGGATGAAAGTCTCCATCTTATTAAACTTTCTCTTTGTGTGCAGAATCCATGAAATTTTCTTCCGAGCATTCATGCAGTGGACTGCATTTAATGATAGCCACAGCAATATGTTTAGCATAAAATATGCAAACATGTATCAGTGACAGAGTGTTGCTAAGGCTCTGTAAGGTAAAAGTAAATGCTAAGGCTAATATAGCAGCACAGTCACAATGGTGCATTAACAACGAACTTCTAACTACTCAAGAACTTGCACTTTCTGCACCCCAAGTTTCACTGGGGGTACTCACAAGACAATTCAAAATAAATGGGGACATATGGAGTTAAAGCATAAAAATGTTAATTTTGTGAAGTAAATGCTCTTTCTTCATGTAGATGGAAGTGTTACAAACACCTAGAGGAAAGATGTCCATCAAATTCTGGTTCTCGGAGCATAAACTCGAAATATTTCAATAACACTTTAACATTCATCACACTTTCTCTTGTCATTTTCCATTTGTGATGTGGGAGACATCTGCATTACTTTGGGTTGTGTTCCCATGGTGATAGTCAAACCAGACATTGGTTGTTTTAAGAGTTTAAAAAGCCAGAAGTGGAGTTTAGCGGTGATAAATAGTCGTGTACATAAACCAAGACCTAAAATTTTACATAAATAAAAAAAAATCTGTACAGTTTTTTTTACATGTACTGCTAAACCTAGTTCTCCAGGATCAGACAGACAGAAATGATATAAACCAGAGATTTTTGCAGTGCATAATGTAGAAGCATCCTAGAATACAAATATGCATATGCAGCTCCGCTGTGAGTAACAATTATAATTCCTGTGTTAACAGATGGAAGTAACATATGTTCAGAGGCTTCATTGATGCATTGTAAGCTGCAGCTACAAATTTTCCAGAAGGAACAGCCATTAAAAGCATGCAAGAACTCATAACTATCTGTCAGACTGAGGTAGCATCTTAAATGTACAGGACAATCAAAAACACTTTACTGTACATTATTATGAACACACATCATGCATTCAGTACTACGCTACTACAGTTACACAGGGACACTGCAGCCAGCACATGTTGGCAGCCTTACAGCAACCACCATGTATGAATAATAGAAGAAAGGATGGAGAGGACCCGACTACAGAAGAACAGAGTTAGTGCTCAACACTCAAGGGGGTCAAATTGTAGAAGTGTATGTGTGCATCGTACCATACTCTGCTCAGACCTGCTTGTTAGCACAAATGTCTAATCAGTCAGTCCATGCCACAAACTGCAATTTAGGCGTGTAAGCATGGTCGACATGTTCTGCTCAGACACATTAGTGCTGTGTTGTTTCTGCTTTTTTCCTGTTTTTTTCTATCATGAGCATCTGTGAGCATCTGTACCAGTGTTGGGCAAGTTACGTGAAAATATTAATTTGTTACTAATTACTGTAACTTCTCCAGGAAAGTAATCCCATTACTTTACTCAGTACTTCAAAAGTAATTAATTACTTTACTATTTCGTTACTTTTTTAAAACAGCATACACAAGCTGAATATGTAATAAATATAAACAGACCTTTTGGCCTAATTCTATTTTTCTGCATAATCCATCATATAAAACTAAATCAAATGAAAAAGTCTCTTTTTAAAACTTGTTTTATTAGTTTTAATCTTTTAACGTTATGCTTATTGTATCAAGCCAAAATTAAATTATATGCAACAGTGACTTGAAGAAATTTGTTAAACATTTAAACCAATTTTCTGCATATAAAATAAAATAATTTCTTGTGTTTACACTCATTCTTTCAAATAGATGAAAGTAAAATACAGCAAAAAATTAATTAAATCATTCAGAAGCACTAAGTCCTGTCACTCTTAAATCTATTTCCACCTGTTTAGCAGGAGTGAGACGGTGGAGGTTTGCCCGGTGCTGCAGCAGTTATGTCGGGGGGGATCCGGGGGTTCCCGTGGCAGCGTGTTCGGTGCTTGCTCAGATTTGAGGTTTAATTTTTTGCTGTAGAAAGAAGTTTTCTTCCCATGCAGAGTGTACAGCGGACGCTAATGTTTTTGTCACTCTTTACGTCACTTTTTGTGGAATCAAACTCAAAGTAATGTCAGTACTTCTAAGCTTTAAACGCTCTCTCGTGTCAGTTGCTACCACTAACGTCACACGCCGTCATTGTCATAAGACACTCTCACAAACAAAATCCCAGTTTAGTAACACAGCGTGCTTACTGGAAAGTAACAGTAATCTAATTACTTTTTCCAATAGTAATCCCTTACTTTCGACAGTATTAAAAAAGTAATTGGATTACAGTAACGTGTTATTTTTAACACATTTAATGCAGTTGTACACATTGTGTCATCAACCCACAATGTGGCAGGTTATAAAAATCTAGAAGAGAGAAACTGTGGCTAGTGACAGTGCACATGACACCAGTTCAACATTAACTTTATCAAACAGTGCTGTTCATGAGCCCCTGGATAGTGGATACATTGGGCCCTATGTGAAGATGGCAGGGTAAGAATTTTGCATGAACAGCATGAAAGCATGGATCATGGATAAAACACCAAGGCCTACACGAGTATATTGCTGAGGACGCCCTTCCCTTTATGACCACAGAGTATCCAATAATTGACTGCCTGTCACTAAGCTCAAATCATCTCAAACTAGTTTCTTGAACATGACAGTAAGTCCACTGCACTCAAATGGCCTCCACAGACACGAGATTTCAATCCAACAGAGCATCTTTGGGACAGTTGTATATGGATGTGCAGTTGGCAAATATGCAGAAATTGTGAAGCTATCATGTCAGCTTTGCTGTTCCCTTGTCACAAGGGGTCACCACAGCACATAGCTCTTAGCATAGCAGTGAAAGCTGAGCCAGGGACCGCCTTCATTTAGATTAGCAGAGTTGATGCCTTGCTTCATTTGATTGTATTGCCTTCCCGGTCCCCTCCCTTTCACTCCTCTTCAAGGTGGTCACAGAGCAGATTTTATTGATTATAAAACAACAGACGTTGTTTCTCAAGGAGATCTTTTACTGGGTGATGTAGTCATGTATTACAAGATCCTATTAAGTGGTGAGATGTTTCAAAAGTCTGCTTTACTTTTCTTTAAAGAATAGGGAAGATTTAGCCTCTGCGCTTGAGGCTAAAAGGAAATCATCCTAGGAAATCAAAAACAATAATAATTCATATTCCGTTTCTATTCATGCAAATATATATAAATGTATAATGTAATTACTGAAGTATATATATTCATGTGATAGGTCATATGATTAGGAAAGTTTGAAACAAAATCTGATAAAACTGTGTAGTGTGTAGAGTTGTTAGAAATCCATAACTATTTAGCTTACATCTACCAAGGTCTTCGAGGTCAACTTAATGATTTATTGGTCTAAAATTGACAAGAATATATATATAACTATGATACTCAGTGTGGTGTGTGAATGTATAGAAAATCAAAGAGGTACAATTTTTTATCACATCGCATCACATTTGACCTTTGACCTCTCCTTTGATGTCAATTGATGTAAAGAGTGACATTGGCAGAACTCAGATAAAGGAGATTTTGCAGCACCCAGTTTGAGACATGCAGAGGAGAAACACATAATCAAAACTGATAAAGTACAAGGATTGACTTTTGAGCAATCCCAGGTGAGAAAGAAGTGGAAGAAGACACACGCTGTCAGGTCAAGTTTTTAAAAAGATCGACATCTTTGTTAAATATACTGCTTCACAATACCAGTTAAAATAGCTGAGGAGCGAGAACGTGTTCACAAATTCTGAAACTTAAAAGAAGTTTAAAATGTCCCTATAATTATCTAAGTCTGTGGTATGTAGTGTAGGCTTGTACAAGTTGTGTATGTAGCCAGAAGACTCACAGCAGAGAAAAGGAAATGGGTTATGACTGACAGGAGCTCTTTAGGAAGACTAGCCTGGATTATGTCAGCATACCATATTGATGGATGTATATGAGTAACCATATCCTGGAAATCTCTTATGGAAATTAGGTTAAACACAAGGAGCAGAACATGGCACAACTCAGTCAGACTGCAAAGCTCCAGCGCTGATATTTTAGTTGAGGCCCCTGATCTTACTAAAAAGAATTTCTACAATTATTAGAGTTAACACAAGGGGTGGTTCCAGCTAGCTAGCTCCAGATAGAGGAGAGATCCAAGGAACGGCTGAATTATTGACAACAGTATTAACGAAAACCTTTCGTTATATCCTTTTTCATTTTTAATAATATGCCACGTTAGTGTAGTTAATAGTTTTCTAATACAAAGGCAGTAAATATGGAGGCTTGTCCTTTTTTCTGTCTCTTCTTAAATTTTCTTAAATTTTTCTATAACTTCATCCCTGATGTTGAATAGAATCACCAGCTCAATTGGATACCCTGACAGCAAATGATAACTCTACGATTATGCTAGGGTTAGCCTTAGGCAATGTGCTTATAAGTGTCTTAGCTCAAAACACTATCAGTTAGGATGCAGGAGGGAATTCAAAGCACCCAAACCAAATCAAGCAACTGAGCGATATTGATGAGGTGTGTGTGTAGAGCTCAGTGGACTTTGTGTTGTTTTGCATAATGATAAAACAATCTTATACCTTTGGGGAAATGTGTGGATCATATAATTCCAGCCTTGTTCTTTGATTAAAGCTCATCAGATAAACTTGCTTAAAGCTACACTAATCTGCATTTTTATATCAACAATGCATCAAGCTAATGTGTGATAGGAAAAGGTATACTACTACATCTATAAATGTTGGAAAACTATCACCAACAACAGTTCTTTACAATAACACATACTAGGTTTACACATGATACATAAGGAATGAGTTTGTTGGTTTAGCTACCAGGAGTGAGTCAGAGGACGTAGACCAACAGGCCTATTGTGCCTCTGATTTGACAGTATTGCAACTCTTACACCTAGTCTCTTCAGACCTTAAATATTTACTGGAAAACATTGTGGACCTCATCAACTTCTAAAAGCTATTTACCACGCTGCTTATGATCGCAGGGTTAAAACATTACTATAAGAATGCATAAATTAATACAGGCGTCTCACTGGACTGCTCCAGCTCTGTAGCATCTCTGCACTGTCAGCTCGCCACCTTATTGTGCTGTGAAACCTGCTGCAGTAGCACTTTACATCACTCGACTCTGGGGAGAAGGGCAGGAAACAAAGTGAAAATTTTAAAAACAGCTGAACCTGTGCACCTGCTTGTCTGTCTCTGCTGTGCATGTGGCTGCAGCTTTTTTTGTAACAGATAAAATGGTTTAGACATCGGACTTATCTTATTTCAATATTTCCCTGATTCAGCTCTCGTTGTATTTATTTTTTTAAAACCCAGTGAAATGGATTTTTTAGGATCGTGTATATGTACTGAAGTTATCAAAGGAATCAGATGTTTGTAAACTATGTAGAGGAAAAACTCAGGTATAACTATAAGGTATAACTGAAGAATCCTCTCTGGCTTCCCTTCCAGCTGTGTCCAATTGCTAATTAGCTTTTGTGATTACACTTCTCATTTGCCTAATCAGGCTGTTTTTAATTTTGGCAAAGCAGGCAGGAGTTTTAAGGCGTGGGAGGTGGGTCGGTGTGGGTGACAGGAAAGCCTCCTGAGGCCTATCAGGTTGGAGTGAACAACTGGCAGATAAAGGAGAAAGGTTTTTCCACGCCCAAAGTACTGATAGTGCTGGCAGACAAGAAGGAAACATTTCTGTGCTCCTAGAGGCAAATAAACTAGATCTGAGACACAACATCACACTAACAATGACAGAGCGCACCTTTTTCTAACTCCAGCGCAGCAGACGCTGTTAACAATATGTGCAAATGGGTAAAATAATAAAGGTTTAATGCCTCTGTACTTTGATAAACACAGAATACCTATTTTAACAAGAGCAAATAATTTCTGTCTGACTTCCTTTCACCATGGTAACAGCTTGTCAGGAACTCTTTAAAGCATATCCCACTTTCTTGTCTTTAAAGTGGTTCTGTAGAGACAACAGGCACTCACAGGTGCTTGATTAGAAGTAGCTGTGAGCTTGGACCCTGCTACAGCAGTCAGTTGTTGTTTTCTCCAAGTGTTCCATATTTGACTGACCTAGATAGGATCCATGCCATAGGGAAACTTCAAACTAGTGTTCTGCAAAAACAAGCTGCAGCATTTAGAGTGAGCCCTTGAACCATCTCCAAATTGAAGGCCAAGTTCCAAATGGGGGACGTATAAGAGACAGGCCAAAGTGGGCATCCCAAGAAGACAACCCTGCAGGAAGACCATTTCCTCAACATGTTAGTATTTAGGAACTGTAGGCCGTCTTCTACACATTTGCAGTCAATTTTTGCAGGACAATATTGATGATGACTCTCTACCTTTCTAGTGTTTTTCTCCACTGAAAACATTATGTCTAGATGAACAGAATTAACTTTTTGAGATTTCCTTACCTGGATGATTGAGTGTGCATTGTGGTGGGGGATTTCTTTTCTCATGTATTAATCACATATTTTAATCACATCACTACTGTAATAGTAGTAACACTTTCTTAACTCAGTATAGAAATATCACTCTTGACACCAGTTGTATGCATGTGCAATGTGATCACAAGTGGGGCCCAAGTTTTATTGCACCTTCACAGAAGACTCATTTTCCTCTTGAGGGCTCATGACATCCTGTTGTAGATGAGGTGAAAGTCGGTTGGAATTTTTCTTAGACTGAAAGATTTGCTAATAATTGATCTGCTGTGGAATGTTCTTGTCTGTGTCAGTGTTTATATAAGATGTAAAGGCAATGGCCACAATTCTGAGATCACCCTAGTGTTTGGCTGGAGTGGGTCTCTCCATATTGCAATGTGTTTATTAAATCATTTCAAAATGCTCACTGGGTGTGTTGCAGGTTTTTGTTAAAATTTCCATAACAGCATCAAGACTCTCTACCTAGACAATCCGGAGCAGACTGCACACTGGTGTACTGGAACCTAAACATGCTTAGCAATGAGCCAGATTCTGTTGGAGTCTGTAGAAGATGCAAAAAAAACTCTATGTTAATTGCTGATTGCGTTTTATGTTGTAGCGTGGCATCTCCCTCACTGAAAAAACAAGGCTTGTCGTCATTGGACGCAATCTCGTGTAAAGAGATATTGAGATGAGATTCTGCAACGTGGCAATCCTATATCTCCACAGTCTGGGACTGAACTCTTTTCTCAAAGATGACAATCCTTGTCCACCCAGGGCGGGGTTTATCAAAGACTACCTCCAAACTGGAGATGATGGTATGGCCTGCTTGTGGTCCTGATCGCAACCCCATTGAAAACTTGTGCAATCAGCTTGGTGACCAACACAACCCTATTGGCTGACTTGTGAGAAATGCTTGTTGAGGAATTGGACATGTAAAAAAAAAAATTGCAAGTATAAGTGTTGCATTTTGAGGAGAAATTTATTTTGAGCAAAGAGAAGCTAAATTTGAGCAAACAAAATTCATTGCTGCATGCAAAAATGTATTTCAGTGTTTGCTATTATCCATATACACAATAACAGCCCCTCTTTGCATTTGCTCCTGCTCAGATCTTTTCGGAGCTGCTTGCAGTGTGTTGCTCGCGCTCTCAACATCTCTGCCCCTGCGCGTTGAACTCTTTCTGTACACCGTTATATTTGTGCCACAAAACCAACCAATCGCAGACTTGGATGCAAAAAATTCTGATTGGCTGTTTTGGTCTCCATTAAGCTCGCTAGCTACTGCATTCTGGGAGCGCAGTCCATATAATACCATAATAATAGTAACAAACAGGTGAGATGTTAGAACACTTTAAATTTTTTTTAGTTCACACTCAAAAGTGACAATAGACAGCTGCTGGGGTTTGGAAGAGAACTGAACAAGGATGCTCCAAAAACAATCAGATTATATGTTAAATATTTGTTCAAACTTATCCTCTGAGATCTGACAAAGTTCTTCATGTTGATAAAAAAAAAAAAAAGATCATCTGGAAAATATCATAAACCCAATACATTATGTTGTGCTCTGTGGGGTAATTTTAAATATGTTTTTTATAGTAAAATATTGATCACCAAACAGCTGGTCAGCTTTTTATGTACCCATACTTCATTATAATTATCGTTATAATAGTATGACCTGCCCTGATCCTGACCTTTACCAGCACAGCTATGTTTAAAAGTACATTTGTCAATGAAATGACCTGTATCTGAGTTTGGTGGGGGGG